>VZTL01063811.1:1359-116658 GCA_013400535.1 Scopus umbretta
CACCAAGCTGCAGTAACCCTGGCAGAGGACATACATTGTAAGCTGTGTACAGACTCCCAAGCCAGTGAAATGTTTGACAGAAGAATACAAGTTGGCAGCATTGCTCAATCTGTGTTTCAAGGGCAAAGCTGAAGTCGCAGTAGCACACAGTGCAAAAACAGATCATTGAAGGGTATTCTTACACACCTTCTGCTGAAGGAGGCCAGCCAATTATCTTCCCTTTCCAAGTGCAAGTCTCTACATCTACCCATGTTCCCTGGGAAACACGAAAGCATGGAAAGTGGTTAAATAAACAGCTCTGCAGCTTTTATTGTCTTAACAGAATACCAATAAGGGCAACCTGGAGAAAGCTTTTTTGCTTTGGAGTCCTTTTTGTATCAAACCAGCTTAGTAAAGGAATATAACCTTAACCTGCCTCTGTCTCATTGGAGCATATTTGCACAATTGTCAGTACTGATCAGTCCAAAGGAAGATGGTCTTTTTTCTTGGAAAATCATGACCTAGTTCTTAATGTCCTAGTTCTATACCTGAAGTCTCTGAATGCTCAGTTCAGCTGTTAGGAAGTAGCAGCAACTCTTGCACAGGCAAAACCAAAGTACCTTGATGTCCTACAGTTCAGGAAAACATTTCTACCAAGCCATGAAGAAGCAACACCAGGAGATGTGTTTCATAAAAACAGAAGGGTAGGGAAACATTACAAAAAAGTGAAGTTCAGAGGCTCCGGTAACCAGAAATTAATGGCCTGATTTCCATAGCTGTTGAGTCTTCTCTTCACCCTAAAGGAGATGCTGAGCACTAACCTCCTCCGAGGGAAAAAAAAATAAATCAGATCCAAAACAAGTGAAAATTCCAGTCAGTCCTGCAAGCACCAGCCCTGGTGCCTGGTGAGGGGTGGCTGCGTGTCCTGCCGCTGCAGCATGGAAGAGTGACACCACCCAAGCTTTTAGAGCACACATAATGCCTGCTTTACTCTCTGCAACAACCTTGAAGTATTTAACTAACAGCATGACTTCAGTTTTTCCTCCCCTTTGAAAAAGGGTATCATTAAGAATGGGAATCATTAAGACTGATTATCTCAGAGTTCACCCAGAAAAGCTTGAAGTGAGGGCAGGTACTACAAAAACATATACAACTGTGCATACTAAATGTAAAGCCAAAATGATTACCAGTTTCCAAATGAAGGACTGTAGAGCAAGTAGGAGTACAGCATCAAGAGAAACTCAGAGGTAGGAGCATCAAGCCCAAGGTGTTTTTTGAAGTAACATGAAGTTAAGCTACAGAGCTCCTTGCCACAGAACATCATGGCTACATTTCCGTAGGTCAGAAAGAGACTGAACACAGTTATGGAAGAAATGTCTGCTGAGGGCTATTAATACAAATCGCCACTTTTGGTTCAGGGTGCCCCCGTATCACAAATTGCTCTGTCTGGGAAAGCGTTCCGGGAAAATACTGCTAAATGCCAGACCTGCTCCCATACCCTCCGCAAGACATTACGTGCCATTATCAAAGATGGGATACTAAGCTAAATGGACTTTGTCTGATCTGGCAAGATCATTGTTGCAAGAATGCAGGCTGTTTGGGGGCACAGGTCTGGACTATCTACGGAATATGGTTACAGTACAGCGAGACAGGCACACAGTCATAACCCCTGGCTCTGTCTGACAGAGCATCCAGTGTTGGTGAAGATTTTTTACTAAAAGAACAAACAACATTATCAAAGAGACTCATATTCAACTAGTAACATGGGAGATGAATTATCAATTTTAAAACTTCTTGTCCATTTTGAATGTTAGTACTCCTCTTAGCAGTATGAAGAGACAGGGATGAAGAAAGGCAATAGAAAAGACAAATAGAGAGGGAATGCCTTGCCTGTTAACCTCTTCATAGCCCCAAACTAGCCATTAAATGGGAAAAGCAGCATAACCCGATTACAGGAGGAAATGCCACAGAAATGTACTAAAGGTTAGGTCAAAAAAAACCCCACTGATATCAGCAGCAAAAGAAACATGGAATAAGAAAAATCCAATAGCTTTTGGATCATTTATCAAAACTAAAAAAAAAAAACCTTTGTGGAATATCTTTAAAAATTTGTGCTTGCATCTCAAAACATCCGATTCATTAACACATCCTGGAAACACACCACCTACTATATATTGAACAAGTATCTAATCATTCCAAGAGTGACAAGTCCAAAATGATAAAGAACATTGTTGCTGCTGTTATGGTGATATATTCTTGCTGCTTCTCACATTTTTCTCTTTCATCATATAGTGATGATACAGATGAGACAGGCTACTATTGTAAATCACACAACTACAAAATACTTTTTTTCACACACATTCCCCACACCCCCAGGTCTTTTAACCTTTTCTATTCAAGGTTTAATGCAAACAAACAAACAAAAATTGTTAAGTTCCTCTTGTTAGCTCTGAATACAACAAGCTTGGGAACAAACAGGGTACAGTCTTCTAATATGAATATGCAAAGCCAGGCACTAATATCCACCTATACCACTTGAATATGAGTTGCAGTATGTGGTCCAAAGAGTAGACAAGTGAAGTCCCTCCACTTTACTCAATTGTCCTTAGAAAGCAGCCTGTGCTTTTAGTCAGAGGATAAGTCTGAAATGTTGATCTCAGTACTTGCTGTCAACTCATTAACACAGCTCACCTCTTTTCCTTGTCCATTGCATTTTATTTTTTTCCCTAGTGAACTGGGATTTTATTCTTTGACAATAAAGAAGATCTTCTTGATCACTTGCAACAAATTCTCTCTCTCTCTCTCAAGTGCAGGCAACTGGCAGGAAACAAATACAGCTTGGCTACTCAAGAGAGCATATAAATCAGTTTTGCTGGATGGTGTGAAGCCGGAGGAAATGTGGTTTTAGTACATTTATGATATGATTACTTGATGCTGTTGCCTGCAATAGAAAAATGGACTTAATTATCCGGGTCTTTTCCAGTCCTATGTTCTTATGCCCTGAAGTTAGCATGTGGACAACCAGATTCACTGTGAAACCACAGAAAAGCAGAAAGCTTGTCCTAGACCATCTATCAGGTTGATTTTTACATTTGCTTCAGTGCTCTTCATCCCTGCTTCTTTTCCAAACATTAATAATCTGCTTTCATAGGGTAGCTACACTTATATTTGACTTGCCTTTGCAAAAACATGTGTACTTCATGCAAAGCCCAAATGGTGCATATTGTGCTATTCCCAGAATTTTCAGAATAACTTATCTGAGAAAAAAAATAAGGATCAAGTTGTCAAAGTTTTAACTTGCCACCCTTCAGCATATGCAAATGCTGCACTTTAAGGAATACAAGTTCTCACCAGCTGATGTACCTGAAGCTGCTACCATTACAGCAAAGTGGTTAAAACCAGTTGATTTTTGAAGTTGGTGTAGACATCCATCCATATATATATATATGCATTTACATATACATAGGACAGTCAAAACATTTGCAAAAAGTGAAGGTTCTCCTTCAACAAGATTATCACCACCTAAAGAGGGTAAAAAGAAAGCTATCATATAAAAGAAAAGTAAAAAGGATAGCACAGATCTATGGCTTAAGTCAGTTAAAAAAAAAAAAAAATCAATTAGCAGATAACAGGACAGACTTTGACCACACAGCATTTGTCTCTGCTGCTTCCTCTCCTCCAAAGCAAGACACAGCCCAAATGCCCCATCTTCTGTATCTGCTCTCAGTCTGGCACAGAGTTTTGTGAGAAGACCACATGGACCAAAGGTCCATCCAGCTGAGTATCTTCTGCCCACCTGTTAGAAACAGCAGAGCCTCAGGAACTGAACTAGCAAGTAGGCATGCTTCTGCAGTACTATTCCCCTCTGCCCAGCAGCCTTCAGCCCAGGAACCTCCTGGGCTCCCCAGGGCTTTTGCATTTAAAATACCTGAACAGACATTCCTTCCTGAACTAACCCAATCACTGTTGTGACCATGTAAATAGTGGCACCTCCTGGAGCACTTTAAGTGCATGCTGTGTGAGGACGTGCCTCATATTTGATTTGATCCGTCACCAGAGTTTCATTTGTTGCCCTGGTTGAGAGACACTGAGCAACCTCTCCTCATTCACCATTTCTATGCTTCTCAAACCTCTCTTACACCCTCCCCAGTCACCTCAGAGCTCTTGTTTGCCTATAACACCCAATTACCATTTTTTCCTCTCCAGGGCAGCAATGGCCCAAGTGCCTGTGCTTGCCAGGAGCACTGCTTGAGCAGCAGGGGCAAAGGCTGTGCTGGCAACAGCAGGAAAGGACACTGTCCATGAAGATGTCCTAGCTTTGAGCTAGCACAGGCACACACAAAATTCACGTAGAGTACTGCATCCTCATTGGCGTTTGTGGCCTAAGATTAAGGCCTTAACTCAGCCAGACCTGCAGTGACCTTGACTACAGCAAAATGAAGTAAGTTCTAGTTTATATGGTATTTTTTGAACCACTAATTTTGATTAGGGTGTAATCAATCCTTTGATCTTAATTCTTCCACGTGGGTATTACAACCCCCTTTTTTTCAGGGGGATACAGTACCTGTCAACAGGGAATGAGAAAAAATAGGTAGAATAAAGTGTATTTCTGTAATTTTTCTTTTTGCCTGTAGTGAAACTTCATGCATCCCTTAGTGAAATGCAGGGTCACTGTAAGTGGTGACTCCTCCCTGAAAATGACAACAGTTCAGACTGTTGTCAGCAGTTCCCAGGACACTAGTGCTCTTCAGCCTCTCTCACTCCTACTGGACAACGAACAGAAAGGGAAGAGGTAAAGAAAGCTTTAATAGGTATTACTCAGAAGCAAACACTTTATTTCTATGCTTTCAGAGATGGGACTTCAATACTTTGGACATCTGTCAACATCTTTCCTGGAGATAAATCAGTCTTGCCTTGGTTGCTTCTAGCAGAAATTGAAGAGCTGGTTTTCTTATCTCCCTGCACTTATGTACCATTTGCCTACACAGAAAGCCAGCAAAAGTCTCTACAACTGTATGTCAGCCTCACAGCTCATTTTCAGCTTACAGAGGAGGACTTGGTGACAAAACCAAATAAAACCCCATACTATTATCCAGTTTTAACAGAAGGTAGCCTTCAGTGTAATTTGATGCAACATAAAGAGATGGTACATATTTAGCTGTGGTAATATTTTTTTTCCCACTTTGCTCTGCCCTTTTTGCAGTCATTAACTTAGTTTTTCCCCCTTTACCTTCTCAGATCACTGGAGTCACTTTGGTTTTATCTTAAAAGGCTTTGCAGTGCGAGCAAGCAGGATGGGCTCAATCATCTTTGACCATCCAAATCAGGCAGCTAAGTAGAACTAGCTGGGGCTAGAACTAACCAAAGAGGAAGACTACACTGAACTGATGCCACTGCATCATGATTTCCCTTCTGAAGGCATTCATCACTCTTTCCCCTTATTTAACAGAAGGCATGTCATCTGGAATGCTGCTGAATTGTGTCTGGCTGAAAATAAAGAGAAGAAAAAGCTAACATTTTGCATTTGTGCAAGTGCTTCTGCCAGCATTTGGACCACTGCCAGCCTATCAACTGCAAGTTTGCAGAGGGTTACGATGCTCTATCTAGGCATTTGATTAAAACTGTAGAACCTCAGAACACAAGCTTTTAGGTGTGAATGGTATGTGCTGAATCGTAATGCAGAGTTGCATTGACATTTGGAGCAGAAAAGCAGAATTTCTCAGAGTTTATTTCCCCCTTCCTTCCCCTCCTAAACAGGGATCTTCTGATATCCCATTAATATTCTGTTCTTTGAAAAATTACATATGTAAGAAAGATGAATGTTATATATTCACTTTTTATAACAGTTACTCTCTTGCTTTGGGGGGAAAAAAATTCCAATCTGGAAGAAAGTTATCTCATTCTGTTTTTTAATTTTGTGTTAGAATACATAGGCAACATTATCATTTGAACTACACGTACGATGTATGAAGAATTTCTAAAAACCTCACAGATGTAAATGTTTTTCGCCCCTCTTCAGATGTTATAAATAGAAAATAATTCTCTCTCCTGCTATTTCTAGCATAAAGGCTTTCAGAACTGGTGTCAGATGGAAAGAACTTCAAACCAGCCACGGACAAAACATACTGCAGCTAGCAACTGCCTTGGGAGACTAATAATACAAGGCTTGCCACTTCAGAGTCCCTCAGGTTTGAACCTGCCCTAGGTATGGGATACACTTCAATGAAACAGATCAGTTGCAACACGTTTCAACACGGAAGAAGATAGGAAAGAAAACAGTTGATCTACACAGAAGCAACAGCTACAAAGCCTGCATCAGAATCAATGTCAGTGTTTAATACAAAGAATTCAAAGGTAACATTTTGGCATTCAAATAAGTATTCATCTTTGCAAACCAAAGTATCTTTGACAGTAAAGGATTACAGGTGTGCACTTGAAGGAAGCCTAGGTTTAAGGAGCGAATTGGTAGGGCCAGGCAACAGGAGGGCAAAGTGGTCAGGTAAGAATTCATGAAGACATATGAAATCCTAGGAGCCCAGGCTGATTTAAATTCAGAAGCAAAAAAAAGAAAAGTGAAAATATCACAGTACAAAATATAAGTACACATACATACACAAATAGCTGCCTTTTTGAAGGGTCAGTGAATCAAAGATAGTCCCAGAACAGGTACTGGGCTCTTAACATGCAACTTAGTATATCGTAGTGGTAGTACATGTGTAGGACTGAAGACTCATGTGTTTCAAAGACAAGAAAAGTTGGCATAATGTACCATAGGTATTACAGACCCAAGTATTAAGAGGAGAAACAGAGGGAATATAAACCATGACCGCTCACCCACATAGTCCAGCCTCTAATTGGAATTAGAAGCTTCTCTAATTCACATGTACTTCTAATTAAAGTCATGGTAAAGGTTTTGTAAAGCAAAGAGTGCCTATACCAGCATCACAGTGTAGACTCTTATCCGCCTGGGAACCTGGACATAAACCATTCTGTCCTTTAAAGTTTCAGGAGGCTGTTTCTGCTTGCACTAGGAGCCCAGAAGAAATGTACCATTATTGAGAATTAAGCCTCCTAGCGATTAAAATTGAATAGCTAGAGATCAAGACAGTTTTAATGTCACATCTAATTACATACAATAATTAGAAAGGAAAACAGCAGTAATTCTCTCCCAGTATGATAGACATGCTGAACATATTTTAGCATGGGACACTAAGTCTATTTTTCATCAGTATTATAGCTCATGGTCATCGGTGCCTACTTAGGTAACCAAATGAAGTTTGACCCCACTGACCTAGATCTCAATGTCACAAAAGGGTTTACAAATTAGAACTGGAGTCTAGCAGAGTTGATTAAGGGAGAGATCAATGTTGATCAGAGCATGATTTCAGCTGTCAAATACATACACCTAAGCACACTCAGGTAGGTTTCAGAAATCCAAAGCATATACCAATAAGTGTATCAGTGACAGTACACATGCTGGAAGAGGAAGTCTACACATATTAAAGCAACTGTAAACAGAGAGAACAAGTGCCATTTTGGGGTTGAAGGTTCCTGGGTTCCAGAATGAAAAAGAACAATGGTGCCAGCTACAGGAGATTAAGTATTTCAAAACCATAAAAACAAGAGAAAATAGTTGTTTAAGACGATACAAGGATGAGGCTAAGCGATTGCAAAATGTGCAGATAACTCAAATGCAGTTAAAGACTATTCTGAAGTGATTAGACTTGAAGCAAATACTTCTGAGAAAGAATTGAAGTCATTCTAGAGGTGATGAAAACCGTATCTTGCTACACAGTAGGGCTGTTTCCATCAACACCTAGATATGACACAAAAATCTTATAATATTTAGACATATAACAATTTTGCAAATACCACTAATCTAAAAGGCCAGATGTGTCCTTTCATTCAAACATTACATGCTGCTGGAGAATAGAACCAACCAGGAATTTCTCAATCAAAACATACAGTTTTGAAAATGCATGTTCATTGAAATATCCCTAGTGTAAATACAATTTCCATCTTATATTTGGGAAAAATACTAAAGCATATCAACAATTTAGAAATTTGGGAAGAGTGATTTTTCACTAGATATTTCAGTTCATCTATTTGAGTTTAAATAAAAACAGATTGGCTTGACCAAAATTTTTACATGTGATTCCCTTTAAGATCAACATCTTGCTCTGATCTAGGATAGAAAAAATCCCAGATATCCAACATTAACATGGGGAAATCAGAGCAACGCCCTACTGACAAAAGGAGAGCATTTTCACTAAGTGAAAAATATTTATTTTGATTTTTCAAATGTCAAGATTTTCCTTGTTGGCATATTGGCTTCAATGCCAATTTAGAGCATGAAGCCTTGGACAGGACTGTCTCTCCAAAAGAGCTAGAAAGAAACTCAACTAGGTAAAGTGACTGGTATCTCACTTGTAGGAACTTAAATGACATTAGAAGTTTCTGCGATTCTAAGCAGTTGTGTCTTAGCAGACTTTTGCACCTTCCTTCTTCCCCCTCAGCTTTCCTGGAGCTTGCCTGGGTGGATACATTTTTAATCTCCTGGTAGTTTTCTGGCTCTTTCAGTACAGCTCAGGTGCAGGAGACCATTACACAGCATAGCAAGGGAGAATAACAAGGCCCTGAGGCTTCTGGCTAGTCTATCTGGGCAGGCAGAACTGCTCTGAACAATACATTTAAGACACCACCAGCTTTCCCACCCCCCTCAATCAGTAGCTGAGGAGAAATATTTTCCTACTATGCTTTCCATTTAGATGAGTGCTGGGGTACAGCCAGAGTTTTATATGCAGCAGGTGGAAGAACCATAAGAATGACCGATTCTATTCTGGGCTCCTGACACCCTCTATTGACCTTCCCTCCCTTACTAATCATTATAATCATGACATTTCCCTCAATTTTCTTACCAACTGGCAGGCAATGGCCCAAATCTACAATCAGTTTTGCTTTTTGTCATGGAGGAAGAAGTAAAAGTACCACTCTAGCCAGAAAAAAAAAAACCTGTCCTAAAAGAAAGGTATATTCTCATTCTACAAAGCTCATCCTTCTACTTTTGTAAGTCCCGCTGAACTTCTGACAAAAACTGAAGTCCCATTTTTTTTCTTGCAGAGCCACAACCTCTGCCAAAGAGCAAAAAGGGTTCTGTCCAGCATCTAACACTAGTAAGATTGCCAGATATGACAAGAAGTAACTGGAGAATCATTTGCATTGATTATTTACACAACAATATAACTTTACTTTAAGACCAGGTGATATTAGCAGTAAGCAAAAAGATATCATATGTGTGAGCTAGAAACATAATCCAAGAGCTGAAGAGAATGACCTGTTGGGGTTCTCTAGTTATTCATCTCTGCAGAGTCACTCTTTCCTCATAAAAAAAAAAATAAAAATTAAACTTCAAACCAGACAGCTTGCCTTCAGCAGCTTGTTCCCAGAAAAGCTATTTAAAGAGTGACAATGGAGAAAAAGGAGAAGGTGTATGCAGGCAGTGGAACCTCTTTCTTATCCTTGTTGCCCACAAAATGCCAGAGTTACAGTACCTTGGATTCTTTCCTTAAAAAG
The DNA here is from genome assembly GCA_013400535.1 of Scopus umbretta. Lineage (NCBI taxonomy): Eukaryota > Metazoa > Chordata > Aves > Pelecaniformes > Scopidae > Scopus > Scopus umbretta. Next base: position 10,912 of record VZTL01063811.1, read on the forward strand.
CAAATATTTTTGTAAGTGCTCTTAAAGGAAGACTCTGGTCAGTGTATCCACCAAAATATACCACAAGAATATATTCATCTGCTGATTCAACATCAGTAGCTTAGAGCCTCAGCTGCTTAAAAGAAATCTTGCCCTTTACATTGCTGGCAGAGTTATTGCAAATCTATCTATTAGACAACAAATCTGAAGAGCAGAAGTATATACACATGAAAGGAGAAAAATCCCATTTCCTCATTAAAACAAATTTTAGGCAGAAATTACCACAAATTAGCCATTAGAATCTGTTTCAGTCATCACCAGACGAGATACTTTCTTTTCTGGTGTTCATCTACCACTAGAAGGTCTGCAGATTAGCCCAACAGGTAGTTGTTCTACAGCTAGGATACAGTAAGGTAACCACCTCTTTTCGTATAGAGATAGATTTTTGTAGCACTTCTATGTGGATTTTCAAGAGTGCTTCCTACTTAGAATAAGCATTTCCCTTTTTGTACAGGTGGGGAAAGACAAAGACAACTTGAAAGCCTAGGCATGGAGTCACAAAAGCAGAACTGAGAACCTGTATATTCATTTCTCCTTTAAGTCTTAGTCAGATGCTGGGCCCACACTAACTTGGTTTTGCTGAAATTAAATACTTTGTGGCAATACACAGAATTATATTTGTTTGCTTTTATTCAGTTTTTCAATTTATACATGTAAGGGTAAATCCGGAAAAGTCATGCTTAAGTGGGATGCAGGAAGATTTTCTCCTTAAAAAGCAGTTTTAATAATTCAAGAGCAGAGTTCACCATCAAAAAGCTGCTCTTATTGAAAGTGATGATAGCATATATTAACAGCTTAGTGAAACTTCATTGGGTATGTGACAATTATCTGTGCCTTTCTTGCATGTATCAAATAAATTGTTCCTTGAACCATATTGTCTTGGTTTTCAGCTGGGATAGAGTTACTTTTCTTCCTAGTAGCTGGCATAGTGCTGTGGTTTAGATTTAGTATGAGAATAATGTTGATAACATACTGATGGTTTAGTTGTTGCTGAGCAGTGCTGACACTAGTCAAGGACTTTTCAGCTTCCCATGCTCTGCCAGGTGCATAAGAAGCTGGGAGGGGGCACAGGCAGGACAGCTGACCCAACCTGCCCACAGGGCTATTCCATACCATATGGCGTCACGCTCAGTATACAAACTGGAGGGAGTTGGCTGAGGGGCAGCGATTGCTGCTCGGGGACAGGCTGGGTGTTGGTCAGCAGGTGGCGAGTGGTTGTATCATTTGTATTTTTCCCCTCTGGATTTTGTTTCTCTTCTTTTTTTCTATTACAATTATTATTATTATTTTATTTCAATTATTAAATTGTTCTTATCTTAACCCACGAGTTTTCTTACTTTTACCCTTCAAAGTCTCTCCCCAACCCACTAGGGGGGGCAGGGTGGAGATAAGCAAGCAGCTGTGTGGTGGTCAGTTGCTAACGGGGGCTAAACCAAAACACATTTTCTTCAAGTCTCCCATTCAACCTGCCCCATTTCTCCATGACACCAACACAAAGAAATGCAAAACCCACTCTAGCTGAAAAGAAAGTGGCTTTCAAGCACAACTGGGAAGACATGACACTGACATCTGTCTTTGTGATCTTGGGTTAACCAGATATTTGAATCATCTCTGGCTGAGGAAGAGACTATAAAGTCTTTTTTGTGCCTAGTTTTGGACCCTCAGTAAAACCTCTGCTGGGCTTTGCAGACTGAACCGCTTCTCAGCAATACAGTCCAAGTTGCAGAAACTGTAGCTGAAGGCCATTTTGGTGAGCATTGTTTCAAGGGTACAACATCAGCTGCTCATTTCTTAAAACTAAAACACCTCGACAGTTGTCCCACACCTCAACAGCATGAGTTGCAACCCTCTAACTCATTGCCAGAGTTGCTTTCTGTGAAGTCTGCTTCAAGGGTTTGTCAAGCTTGCAGAGTGGCATACAGGAGATGCACTGTCCTGCTTTATCCTGCTCTGTGCTTTCAAGATTGTTTTAACAGACAGTGTATACAACCAGGGAGTTGATGTCAGGACCATGGGATTTTATCTTCAACTTTGTCTTCCCCTCTCTGGTTTACATTTAAGCCTAGAACAAGACAGAATTTTTTCCCCCCTGAAAGCATTAGGAAGCCAAGTCAGAGTATACTTCAGTCTGCATCCCTATGTAGCATTTTAACCATTTAACAGAAAAGCAGACAATTTGCTTCCAAAAGGTGTGATTGATATTAGCCAGCTGTGACTCAGATAAGCCTCAGAGACAAAGTTTAACAACTATACTGTCTGTTCATGAACATGAAACAGCACCATCAGCCTTGGTCCTACCAAATGGTTGGAAAGCTGCCCAGCAGAAAAGGACCTGGGGGTGCCAGTTGATGGCCAGCTGAACACGAGCCAGCAGTGTGCCCAGGTGGCCAAGAAGGCCAACAGCATCCTGGCTTGTATCAGGAATAGTGTGGCCAGCAGGAGTACGAAAGTGATCATGACCCTGTACTCAACACTGGTGGGGCCGCACCTCAAATACTGTGTTCAGTTTTGGGCCCCTCACTACAAGGACACTGAGGTGCTGGAGCGTGTCCAGAGAAGGGCAACAAAGCTGGGGAAGGGCCTGGAGAACAGGTCTTAGGAGGAGCAGCTGAGGGAACTGGGGTTGTTTAGACATCTAGAGAAGAGGAGGCTGAGAGGAGACCTGATCACTCCCTACAACTCCCTGAAAGGAGGGTGTGGTGAGGAGGGTGTTGGTCTCTTTGCCCAAGTAACTAGCAATAGGACGAGAGGTAATGGCCTCAAGTTGTGCCAGGGGAGGTTTAGATGGGATATTAGGAAAAATTTATTTACTGAAAGAGTGGTCAAGCACTGGAACAGGCTGCCCACGGAGGTGGTGGAGTCACCACCATCCCTGGAGGTGTTCAAAAATTGTGTAGACGTGGCACTTCAGGACATGATTTAGGAGGCATGGTGGTGTTAGGTTGACAGTTGGACTAGGTGATCTCAGAGGTCTTTTCCAACTTTAATATTTCAGTGATTCTAAATATTAGGGACCTGTCATTTGCTGTCCCCCTCTGGGACAGCACAACATTTTTTCCACAAAAGTCTGAGGCTGCCAAAGTCCAGTCTACCCCCATTGCCCTTCACTGTTCCTTACATTACTGATTACTGACAAAAGTGACATAGCATAATATATTCATATTATTTGTTTTTAAAACTGTATTCATCTCCAAAAATAAGGTAATTCACACCCAGACTTTGACATACTTCCTTTTAAGCTTTGAGAGAATACTGCCAAAGGTCATTTCCTCTAGCTTACTTCCCCTGCGAAACAGTGACTAGATACCAATTAAGCCGAATGCTTGTACCTCACCACAAAGAAGTCTTACACAGAACTGGTGTATAGCTATAGCTACTCCTGCTAGTCTAGCAATAGAAGATAATTCCTTGTAAAAGAAGCACAAATAGACACCAGGAGCCAGATATTGTCACACTTCTCTTCCACCTGGTTCTATATGGTACATATTTAAATTAGAATTTGGTGACCTCCACATGGCCCTGTTGTACTGTGGGCATTGCTGGTGAATTCCTCCACAAGGAAAAAAGGACTGTTCAGCTATTTAAACTGTATAACTCTACAGGCAGGCATTAGTTCAAAACTGTGGAAGAAATTGCAAGATACTTTGTTCACAAAGTTACTTAATCCTTCTATACAGTATCTCAAGAGCAAAGATTTGATTCCTGTTCAAGTCTAGCCCATCACTCTTTCTTGAGTTTTAAGACATTATTCAGATTTGCTCATACTTCATTTTAGCGATTGCTTTCTAAGAACATACAAAGGCAAGGAAAATGTTTCTCCAGCTTCAGCAGTAAGTATAGGTACCCCGTTCTGATGTGAGCTGCAAGACAAAAAATTCAGGGTCCTTGTTATTTCAGTTGCAAAGTTAAAAAAAAAAAAAACCAACAAACTGGAAGCTGGCATCCCTGTCATGCAGTCCACTTTCCTGAATAGCCCCTGTTTCTGAAACACTAGAGGACCTGAACAGGGGGCTGGTTGTTGGGCTTTTGCTTGCAGCTCCCAGCTCCTGGACTGCTCGTGCCCATTCAGCCACATTCTTGGCTGGCAGCTCCTTCCTGGGTCTGTTTCTATGGCATTTCTTCATCCCCCCTCCCACCTGCATCTCTGCTCACAACATTCAATGAAAACCTTTGTGTGAGGTTGTGACCGACTTGGGCTTTTTGATGGAGCTGCCATTTTTTTGCTAGCATATGGAAGGTAAACACTACACTCACCAGTTTTAAGCAAAGGTTAAGCTTCGTCTATGATAATAGCATTAATGCTTACACTTAGTCACACACAAATTAATCTAAAGAAAAACCCTTTCCACCACATCCTGCCTTTGATTTCAATAACGTTGTTTCTGGATTGAATCTGTGTATTACTCTTGATACCAGATGAATCCTTGCCACTCAAGTTTTCACCATAATTAAGACCCCTCATGGAAAACTCTGATCACAAGGCACTTAGAGGCTCTAATAATAAACACAATATAAGGAATTATAAAATTAACCTGTGATACGACCAGAAAAGAAAATGCTTCAGAACGTTACTGAGCGAATGAATATACATCTACCAAATTTAATATGGTGTAAACCCACTTTCTGGCTAGCTTCAACTATTTGAATTTAAAAACCCTCCTAGTAGTATTTCATGCAAGGAAAAATGCAGTCCTCAGTGAAGAACATGAAACAGGTTGGCTTATTTGGTCTGTGTAACTCTAAAAATGCAATAGTTAATATCCGAAATGGTAACAGAAGATGTTTGGCTAGACTGATTAGAAGGTTCCTCCTTAACTGTCAACATTCAGCATTGTCACAGGCAGTAAGAAAGGTTCATCCTCTCCATTGTCTGCTGTGTGCAGAGGAGCTGTGTTTCACACCACGCTTTAAGCACACAGCAACCAACACACCTTCCAGTCTCAGTGTTATCCAGTCTGATTACAGGTTAAACGAAATACTAAACAGCCACCCCAGAATATGCCCCAGCATCTGCCATTGCAGACTATACAGAATGGAAATTCCTCTGCTGTCCTCACGAGAGCATTATTCCACTATATGGGTTTGTTTGTTTAATCTCTTTTTATTCTCCAGCTAGTTTTGAGGCTGAAGAATGGGCTCTGGAATGACTCCCCTAGGGACAATGGCTGACCCTCACAATCTGACAACCATCTGCTGAAATTAAATTTAGGAAAAATATGCCCATACATTCCTGGCCGCCTAAAAACCCACACCGAATATAAGCAACTCAAACCAAACTGAAAAAATGGCCAAGGAGCCAGTGTATCACCTTGGTTTATAGCAAGGACTTCCTATACAATAACATAGCTGCAATAACATTCTGATTCCTAATGTGGGAAACATAAAACAAAGAAATATTATTCCCTTTTTTTTTTCCTGGAACAAAATACTGTGCTGTTTCTCCTTTCATTTAATTTAAAATGAATGTCATTATATGCAGTCAAGTCCTGACCACTATAACTGGACCCAAAGGAATTGAGGAGGATCATTGAGTGGAGTAGCAAGACAGAAGGTCAAACCAGCACCACATTACTCTCCCTTGACATCTGATGGAGTCATGACAGCAGTTTGGATGCTAGATAACATGAATATTCATCTGTATGATTTAAAAATTACATTTGACTTTGGAATGACACTTCTCATGTGCCCTAGTTGTACCTTGGCGACACTGTAGGGAAGATGCAATGTCAAAACACTGACTTTGACATGAGTGTCAGCTGCTTTTCTTCCTCCTTTTTTCTTTTTGATTATTACAACTTATTTTGACTCAAACACTGCAGTTGGAAGAAGTCTTAAGCAGCAGGCCTGGAAAGTAAAGGGCATATTAGCAAATTTGTGGAAGAAATCAATAGAATGCTGTTAAGACATTTTCCCAAAGAAGCTGTGGCCTTACTGTATGCAGCTCCAATAATAAAACCACTGACTTCTACAAGGAAAAAAAGAAAAAAATTGCACCAAAAAGTTCACCACTTCTGAAGAAATCCCATTTCCATTCAGAGGTAGATAGGAGAAAATATCTGTCTTGAGCTCTTAAGAGAAGTTTTAGCCATCTCAGCCACTCTTGCAGACCTACAACTCTATTGGAACATCTCAGTTTGGCCTGGAATTTTTTCTTACATAAGTTCACAAATAAAAATTAACTTGGCACAGATTGCCAAGTGTCTAGCAAGCCTAGGTACCTCCTATATGGATATCTAAATTTCAATACCGTATAGGGCCTGCTTTCAAGAGGAGTTCAGAACATTCTCTGCAAAATCAGGCTGTCAAGGGAGATTGTGGACTAGCTTGTCCTCCTGCTCCAAAAAAAAAGCAGTAAACCTCAATCACTTCAGCATCACTGGTTCCGGCCTCTGACAATAAAAAAAAAAAATATCTAAGAGTTACACTAATGTAACAAGCCAAAGACCTGATATGAAATTTTAGTTAACTGTGATTATGAAGCAAGGACCATCTGAAATCCTGCAAGCTTTCTTCAAGGCCTAGTGCTAATTAACAGAAGCACAAGATGAGAAGATGCTCTGAGGCAAAAAGATATCAAATATTGGTGATGTCCCATGGAAAGATTTAAAATTTTGCAGAGTGCACTCTCTCCCTACATATTTCTTTTTTGTGTTGCACTTGTTGCTCTTTCACTTTCCTCCTCCCTGCCCCCACTGCCCTCTACCTGCAACCACCTTCCCCTTGTTCCCTATCTTTTGCTGCTCCATTTTGACTTCACCACGTCGCACAGTGGCCTGCTCTCCCCCAGCTCATCCTTTGGTGCTCCATTTTGACTTTTCGCCGCCCCTCGCAGCTGCTGGCTTTCCCCCAGCTCACCTCCACACCCCTGGATGGGCCCTGAAGCCCACCCTAATCCCCTTCGCCCCGGCGGCACTCCTGGCCCCCTCCCTTTCCTTGGGCACAGCTCTCCCCGGGGCAGCTCCTTCCCTCGCCTCCAGCACCAGCTCCCCCTCTCCCGCCGCCCGGGCTTTTCCTCCGCCGCGCACCTCTCGCCGGATCCCGTTCTCCGCCTCGGGGGAACCAAAGCGGAACACAAACTTTCGCCGCCGCTCCCTGCCACCTGACCGCAGCGGGCTCCCATGCGGGGGGCCCCGGCATTCCCGCCCCGACACCTCCGCTCACTTCCCGGGGGTCTCGCTTTGCCCGGAACAGGCTTCCGCGGGCGGGGAAAAAAAAAAAAAAAAAAAAAAAAAAAGAGAAAAGGAGTGGCCCGTACGGGGATCGAACCCGCGACCTTGGCGTTATTAGCACCACGCTCTAACCAACTGAGCTAACCGGCCCGGCGGAAACATTTCGTCCGGAGAGTGGTCCATCTGCCGTGGCAAGGTTTCGGGGTGCGTTCCCCCGCAGGGCCCTGTGTGACAGGGGGTGTTCCTGCTGCCTGGGACAAGCAGAGCCTCCAGACTGGGACAGAGCACAAAACCTCCTCCCGGCGAGGGCAGGGAGGCAACAGAGCGGGCTGCCAGAGTAAGGTCATGTAGGCTCCATCCTTGGAGGTTTTCCAGACGCCTGGGCCAAGGCCTGAGCAGCCTCCAGGCCTGCCCTCGCAGCAGACGCTGCTCCGAGCTGGGGGTTTGCGCGAGACACCTCCCAGGGTCCCTTCCTGCCCGAGTTATCCCATGGCCTGAAGAAAACTCAGCACAGCCGGCAGCAGCGGGAAGACTGAGAGCAGACCCATCACCTGGCCTCTGATGAAGCAGGGACCAAGCAGGCTTGACCAGCATCTACCGAAATTCACCCAGCAGGAGGGGTGAACGAAACTGAGCCTGGAAGCAAATACCTTCCCTAAAAGGATAGGGCGACACAGGGGAGAGTTATTCAGAATCCCTTTTTATCCCTATTTAGTCTTACATAGTCAATGGTTTCTGGTTTAAAAATGTTAATTTTCCTGCCTTAAACTGTAATAAAAATCAAGCTTTTCAAGTACTTGCTCTTCCTGACAGAGCTTATTATAGAGGAAAAGACCAGAGAATATCTATCTCACAGCTTGGGATGACAGAGACTGACTCAGGATCACTGGGATGACAGCACCCCGTTTTTTCTAGTCTGTACTCACCCTTGTGGTCAGTGCCCCCTACGCACATACTTCCTTTGCCTCACTCACACCATCAGTTCCCCTTTATTGATGTTACCTCATCTGCTACCAGGACTTTCCTCAAAGAGCTCCAAATCCCCCAAACCTCATTTTGCCCAGCTTTGCCATAAAATCCTTCATCCCTAGGAGCCAACTGATCAAATGATTACATCCCATTCCTCTTCAGCTGTCCCAGCCCTCACATCTCTGCATCCCTGTCCTGCCATCCCCCTTGGCATCATTAGTCCATGCTCACTCGGTCACCTCTCCATCTGTACAGAGGAGCATTTGCTCTTTCATCTCTGCACCCTTCTCCCAGTAATTGCAACCGTCATTGGCTTTTGCTACAGCACATACAGAGTCATTACCATACCTCAGCACCGTGCCTTGATACTTCAGCTGCTGCTGCTCCGTGTCTAATTTAACCTCTTGTTTACACCGTAACCTTTTATCCACCTTGGACACCTTTCTCTTTGCCCCTACAGAAGGGCAGCAGTCAGTTTTGTAAAAAACAAATAAGGGAGGCCAGGTTCCAGTACATATGCAGCAGTAGTTGAATAGCAGATGACTAGCTTTGCTGTCCAAGTGCTAACCTCTGCCAAGGACTCCCACAAAGTATATGCCATTTCTTTCACTCTTGAGGGTCTTGTTTCATCAGCCCAGGAAACTTCCCTTCAGGCTGTCAGGGGCTTTCAAACAAGCAGAAGAAGCAGCATGGAGGGAGCAGGGAAAAGGGAAGGCTCCAAACTGTCATTTTGCCTTCCCCTTTTTTATTTGATCTCCATGAAGTAGCAACCAGCCAACTGCCAGGAAACACGTATGTTCTGGGATCTGATAACCAGCTATATTTTCTGGGAAATGTCACCCTGTGTTAGGCTAAACTCACTCAAACATTCAACAGCAAGGCCACATCTGGAATCTGAAGACAAAGCTGAAAAGTGAAAGGGCAGAAAGGAAAAGTACTCCCGAACAAGCTGCAGCACAGGTCTGTATATGGAGTCTAGGTAGTCTCCGGACTGATAGAGCTTAAGTGTCAGGTACAGGAACAACAGACCTTCCTTTGTGTGTCTGGCACACAGATTCTCAGTCTGGTTTTTGGTAAAGAAACAGTTAGCTAGTGTTCTGGTTTCAGCTTAGTTCATTTTCTTTGTAGTAGCTGCTGCAGTGCTGTGTTTTGAACTTAGTATGAGAACAATGCTGATAACGCACTGATGTTTCAGTTGTTGCTCAGTAGTGTTTACACTGGTCAAGGACTTTTTCAGCTCCCCATGCTCTGCCGGGTGCACAAGAAGCTGGGAGGGAACACAGGCAGGACAGCTGACCCAAACTGGCCACAGGGCTATTCCATACCACATGGCATCACGCTCAGTATAGAAACTGGGGGNTGAGAAACAGTTACCAGGCTATATAGCGGGTATCTGTAACATCATGGAATTTACAGGTCGTCCATGCAAAATGCTTGCAAGCATTTTTCAGCACCACTGATGTTAGTCAATTGTGTTCACAAGTGCTATATTAAATAGAATCTCAGCTCTAAGGGTTTTGCTAATTCAGGGCCTCAGCTAGACATCTCAACAGCTTCAGACTTTTACAACACATTTAGAAGTTCTGCTATAATATTCCCCTCATAACCTTACCATTATATAGAGTATTTTCAAAGACTCTGAAGCATTTATATTTAAACAACCAGAGGCACAGACAGCAGGAGACTGAAGAAAGAACAAGGTTCAGGTGCTTGCACTCAGCCTCAGATCTTCTATTCAGTTGCCAGTTCCCTCCCTGCCACGAGTCACCCAGCATCTGCCTGCGCCGCACCGCTTTCCCTGACCTCTCCCGCTCCCCCGCCATCCACGGCGCATTACTGGCATTGGCAGCAAGCACTGCGCTGCACGGAACGCAGCCCCAGCTCCGTGCTCTCGGTCCTCCCTCCAGCACAACCCGTGCTGGCTGTGCTTTGAGCTGCAGTCCCAAGAGCTCTGCCCCAGTATGTTGCCTACAAAGCAAAGCTATGTTTTCCTCAGACCCAGTGCCATTCGGGATCACAAAGATGGTCCTACCTCTGCGCCCAAGCAAATAATTACTCTTCCTTTTTACTGGCAATAAATCACCAAATTATATCAATTTCCCACACTCACTGTTCTCCAGCCTGTATTACATATCACATGCTGCACAGGCCCTGCCATCATGAACCCTGCCTCTGTAAGAAAGCAAGACCATTTTCCAGAAGAAATAAGACATTTATGCAGAAAGTAGAACGGAGCACACTCATTGGCTTCCCTCCACCTCTGCCCCTTCCTGAGCGCCTGCCCTGCAGGACACATTAAGATCTTATTTCACATGGGCCAGTAAGGCATCTGACAAAGTGATCTTTAGTCACTGCTCACTACCCAGCCCAAAATGGATCTGAACTGGCAATTAAACAACAAAGTATAGCTTTAGGCATTCTGCAGCTATGTCCTGTTTGTTCCTAATCTCTCATCAATTCAAAATTGACAACTAGGGAAAAAAATTCATTACTAAGGAAAAAAAATTCATTAGCTGCCCAAATAAAAGGGTACAGGGAACTAATGTTATCAGCCTGAGCACTACCCAGGGATTTATTAATAAGCTTTGCCATTGAAATCTCACTCATAAAAATGCTAATACAAGTTATTTGCATATGTCTGTGCATCAAAACAGAATAAAGACCCATAATGTTATATTTAATAAGATTATTATTACCCCAATCATAAAGTACATGTTTGGTGGTCATAAAATGCATGTTGAAGTGTAACATGTATATGCATTCTATATTTATAGCATTTTTAATAATAGCTACTATGAGTTTTGAATAAAACAGTCAAGAGAACCATTCGTGTCCAACCATTATCAGTGTTTTGAACTAGAAACCTGCAGATTCAAGAATCGCATCTAGAAACAGGACACTATATCCAACATAACCACCACAGCAAGTTCCTGGTACAGCAGTAGCAACAGTGTCATGCTTTGAACAGAATAACCAAAACTTATTTCACAGCTTCTCTGTGTTGGCCAGCAACAGGTGAGGACAACTCCAGAGTCCCAAGACAAAGAAAAAACCCTTCCCTTCAACCATCTAAAAAGAACCACCAACTATGAAAGCTGGTCTTGTGACATCTGCATGACATCACTTTGCTTATTTAAGACCAAATTTACCACAAATCTGACACAGGAGTGAGCTGTCTAAAGGACACCAGAAGTCCCACACATTTCTCAGAAGACCTGGACATTCTCTGTGGCATATGGGCAGAAAAAGCCCACATCCAGTAAATCCCCTTAGCAGGCTATGCCCCTAAAATAGTAGAGCTATGCACATACAGCTAACCCTGCTGGCAGACAGCACTTTAGATTGAAATCTTGATAGTACTGCTTTAGTGCCCAGGTTGATGGTAGAAGATACTAAAGACATTTTGCTTGCTTGCCTGTGTCACAGTTCCTGGACCTAGTTTGTTGCCCTGGAAAACGTTTTGAGGTGCTCTGCAACTCTCAGCCTCCAGCTAACACCAGGCATCAGTTTACTATTTAACATGCCACATTAAGCCTATAGTTGGCGTTACAGGGATCACCAGTGTGAATTATTATGAACACCATCTCATTATTAGTGCTGAAGCCGTTGGCAGCTTTTCCATTTTTTAAATAGTGCCTATTTTGTTTAGTACAGAATGGATTAGACCACACAAGCTTCACATCCAAGTGATACTCTTTTGCCAATAGAAATAATAGTTTGATTTTTCCCCATTTTTTTTATTCAGAAAGAATTGTAAGTTTAAGCTGGATCAAACCACACTTATCCCTTTGCATTTTGGGGTAATTTACATTTACAGTTTGAAGATAGAATTTAACTATTGCTCCAGAGTGGTTTGAAACCTCATTCTAGAGTATCTGTTTTATAAAGTCAGTTTCCTGCTGGCTTTCTTAAAAAAAAAAAAAACAAACAACAAAAACTTAGAATGGTAAAGAGCCAGAGTACCATGTGATTTCACTAAAACCTGTTGCAGATGAGGGTTCTTTATTATTTTTAAGCAAAGAGTACAGAAGAGCCTTATAATTTGTTTTTATATTCCTGGGAAGCTGGTCAATGTAGTTCTTCCAAACTTGAATATTCAGGGAGATATGTTTCACAAGGTACTTATATTTCAATTAGAATCAGTCAGAAACATCATAGAATATCCTGACAGAGAAGTAGGGTGTTTTTCCCTCCAAAAAAAGACAAAAATCAGACTTACTATTGGTGAAGTTACTGAAATTGCTTCCTTCCCCTACTTTAGTTTTTGCCCCTCCTCCCAGACTCAGAGCTTACATAGAAGACCAGTACACTAAAGAGAAAATTACTTTGCATTAGAACAAAACCCACTGCCTATTCAATGAATTTTTGCAAGTGGAACATTTTTTTCCTTATACATCAGGCACTCTGTGCTTCTAGTTTGCATAGTATTAAGTTTTTATTAGAATTTGCAACATTTCCCTGTGGAAAGGCTGATTTGTGATCAGGCAAATGTCCATTAGCCTTCATTCAAAACCACTGCTGTAGTGGTCATTTTTGTTAGACCCGTAAAACCTGCCATTTCTGGCCCTCCTATTTCTTCAGTCCATGCAGACACCCTCTCTTCTGCTCTGTTCTGTAGCACACCCAGTGGTCATTAAAGTTCCATTTGAAAAGAATTAAAGAGGACTATAATTTTTATGCGATTAAATTGGACCAATTATTTCTTGAAGCCACAAGCGTATAATTTCCTATAAGCACTGAAGAAAAATCAATATCCCAGGTTCATAAATTATTTATCACTCCATCAGGCTGCCATTTGTTAATGCAACAGAAGGACACCATTCTGGACCTGGACAAGAATTTCAGCTTTCATTCATATAGATAAGAAGGATGCACATCAAAAACAATAAACCCACTAACAGCAGTCCAAAGAAACAGAAGTACTCTCAACGTCCTATGCTAATGCTCCCTGAAGACAGCTATTTCCAAATAAAAAACACTGGCATACAAAATGCCTCTGTATTGCTAAAATGCTGCACATGGTTCTTGCCATAGGTGACATTTGAATATTTTGGTGAATTTCTTACCAGTTTTGGAATCAGTTCCACATAAGACCTACAAACACTAGCTGTACTTATGAAGTCAAGTTTCTGAATGCCAGAGCAGTTTACATGTAAATTCTAAGTATTTAAGAACTACCATAGTATTTCTATTTTTTTGTGTGTTAATTTTTTTAACGTCTTGCTCTAACCATGAAAGATGTAGCGGTATATACTGTTCATCCTGAGGTTTTTGTTGTTTTTAATTAAACTTAGCATCCTCTTTCTAGGTCCTCAGCTTCCTTCACAAAAATCTGCATCATCGTCACTGCTCAGCACTCGTCGTTCTTTTTGTCTTTACATATAACAGCAATTAATTTTTGCAACCACCCTATACTTTAACATCTCCTATTTCCCTTTATGCAGAGGAAGCAACTGAAGCATTCAGAAAAATCAGGGATTCAAGCAAGGCAAAGCGCTGTCACTCCACAATTCACATCCTGATGCAGGTCTACTGAACCATTACATCTCTTCAAAAAAGCATTTGGGGCCAGTTAGAGAAGAATCACACTGACACCAGTTATCCCCAGGGGCACAGGGGTCTCATTACCAGAACAGCAGTACCTGGGCATGAAAGCACAACTGGATCAAGTTCTAGCAGGGTCAGCTCCCTTTTCTGTTGTCCTGACGTAGATAAATTGAACAACACATAGTTTATTCTGTATATGCCTTTGTGATGTGACCTTGGAATAAAAGTGCCTGTCTAATCTGAGTGGATATGAAAGTTGCCATGTCACTTCCCAAATAAAAGAAGGCTTGGTCCAGTGTTACTAGGTCAAACATTCATTTATCCTGTGAAAGCCTACTCCGACCAAAGTCAAAAGCAATTTTGATCGCACAGTGCTGCACCTAGCTGTCTCTGGCTGGTTTCAGAGTTAGAAACCAGCATGTCCAGAGGGAACAATACTTTAAGCTGCAGGATGTTATTTGAAATACTGCTCCTTGAAGTGTGAAAAAAAATAATTGCATTAACCTAAACACATACACATTACTGCATCATCCCAAGCCTGGAAACAAGTTATAGAATGATGTGGTATACTGAATTTCACATATCTACCTATTGCCCATCGAAGCTTTCAGGACCCAACCATTCAAAAACTATACCCTATCTCAGAGAGCATTCACTTTTCTTAAAAGCCCGATCAACTAAAAAGTTGTCCTTAAGATTATGGGCAGTTAGTTCTCCTTTACATACCGTAAAATTCTTCAGTCATCTGAAAGGGGAAGCTTAGCACATCTATTAATCTAAGATCAAATATTAAAGATTCTTAATGGAAGGATTTTTTGCTTACCTGACAAGCATATCTATAACCACACTGTCTATGACTTCACTTTTGATCAAATTCAAAACAGTCATCTGTATTTCAAGAAAACTGACAAAGGAATAGAGATCTGAGAGTCATTCATTTCTTAAATCCATTAGAAGACTCATCAGTATGTAGAAGAGAGACACTTGAGCCCTTATCTTGGTAAAGGAAGGCCAGAGTCACCACTAGACATTGGCAAACACAAACACAAGATTTCTTAATAGAACAGAGGAAGGAGAAGAGATTCCCGAGTTTTGTTAGTTACAGAACAACTTGTTACATATCAAATTGTACAGACCTGAGAAACTAATAACTTAAAGTTGAACCAGTTTCCTAGATGCTCTTTTCTGCAATAGCATGATGTGAAGGTCCAGAATCTTGCCAAATAGGTTAACTTTGGAGAGGACACTTCAGTTTCTGGATGTAGAAAAGAATTTCATCTACATTTTAAAAGTCTTCAATACATAAGAGAAAAAGGTTTAACTAGCACAAGCTCATAGCCCATCTTTTCTGGGTCTAACTCATGTTGCTTGACACTGGGAACAGAGTGGGATTTCTCAGCCATGCCCAACTAATTTAGAGGCACAAGTTTCATCCATGTCCTCTGTGCTGCCAAGCCACTCCAGCTCCCATTCTGGAGCAATACAGCGTGGCAAGACAGAAGCCTGAACCAGCTGTTACAGACACAGTGGTGGGTACGGCATTGGAGCAGTCTGCTTCCAGGGCACAGCTCGAATAGATATCAGCATTGTCCAACCGGGAATATCTATTGAGTTTTGTGGACCAAGAAGTATGAGGCAACTTAGCACAGCCAGAGTGTAGACTGAAAGCTTAGCAAGGATTTATGTACAAAGCCAGACCCTGTTGGACAGGATCAATTCAAACAGAGGAAAGGAAAAGAGCAAAAAGCCTTTTAGGCAACACTTGAAGGAGGATGACCTTCTGGGGCCCTGCTGATTACTTACATGATTTCTTGCCAAGAAACAAGCGCTGCACTGCTCTCTAGCCTCAGCAGCCAGCATTATGGATCCCTGCACATTGGTAAATTTACTTTCAGCCCCAGGCTTAGCTGCAGTTGCTGAATATGGTGACAAACTATTTTTAAAGCGTAGTATTGAGACACATGCAAAGCCCAAGGAAAAAAGATAAATCAGTCCATTTCAAGGTTGGGAGTCAGTTTAAATTTCATTTTAAAGGTACAGAACTAGAAGTAGTCTGCTTTTGTTAGTAATCCTCAACTTTACCACTGGGCTCACTGGCTTAGAGCTAGGTAAAAGCTGAAATCTCTCAACTAGACCCTTATCCAGCAAAGCAGGTCAGTGCAACTATAAAGCAACGAATGATACAAAGTTTCATTATATCCATCAAGTTCCAAGTAAAGGCAGCCTCTCCACTGGCTTAGTCCAGAGTTGGGGTTTTTTATTTTGGTGGCTTTATTTCTGCCCTCCTTACCTTTCCCCCAGGCATTAGATTCTTGCACAGGTAGATTTAGACTCAGCACACCTGGACCTGGTTTTTAGGTGTTTCATAATTAATCAGTAAACAAAACAAGTCTTTCCCTGACCTTTACCCAGAGCAGTTTTCCAAGAAGGATTAATGTCCTTGCCAGTGACCAAGTTTTTCTATATTCTTGTTCCCAAAGCATTCAGCTCCCTGGAAAGAGAGCCTGACTCACCCCAAGAGCCAGAGGCTGCCACCTGCTATCCTGTTTCATCAGGCAGTGTGCTGCTTAGCCCCCCATTTCATGCATCAATAGCCACCATGTTTATATAAATCCTCCAGGTGAATTGCCACACACTGTAGGTGCATATTTGCCGAATACGGAATCAAGGCAGAATGTAAAGGTTTAAAATACTTAACAGCCCAAGACTGTTTGCATGAAAGAAATTTGAAAAACTGACACTGGCAAAAGTTTATGTACTGGTGTATATAGGTTATCCTAACCTTGGTATTATTATAAAATTGGAGTATACTAGTCACAAGGATAAGGCTTATCATGATCTTTGCCCTGGGACAGGAGTGTGTGGACAGGGAGACTTTGCATGCAAGTCTCATTCCCAGATACCAGTTCCAAAGGAATCCTTTGCACAAGGTACTTTGCTGCTGCCAGTTCTGTGCATCTTATTACCTCCTCAACTGCCAGTAAGCAAAACACTGATGCTGCTCTGCTACTACCCTGAATTTTATAGGTATTTGCTCTGAATTCCATAGTTCTCTGGGTGTCCTGCTCACTTCCATTGACGGTGGTAAAGAACCTAGTGGAAAGAGCACGAAGAGAGAAAATAAACTAGTGAAATGAAATTAAACAGAGACCAAATTAATTTAAAGCAGAAGATGGGTGTGATCTGGACACCTGCTGGTTTCTTCTTCCAGCAGAAATTAATGATATGCAGTATCAGACAGGGATAAGAGAAAAATAACCCCCTTTTCCTCCAGATAATAACATAACAATAACTAGTCTCTTACTATATTCTACAGCCCTGTTATTTGGAAGTATTTCTCTTTTAAAAGATTTAAAAGTTATTTGAAGGGGAGAAGTAATGGAAGGGATTTTAAGGCTTCCTAGTACCTAGCAGCATCCTGCAGGGACAGCACTAAAATTTATTTTTGAACTGTTTACCCCCCTATTGCCTATATTTTAGCAAAATTCTATCTGTAAAGCTAAAATTTATTACAAAAACAAATCAAGACTGCTTATTAGCAGGAATTCATTCACTGCAACTCAGTAATTGGTTATTCACATTTACATTTGTGCCAGACATCTGGGCAGTGTCCGAAACCCCTAAATCTTACGAGTTTTAGTAGAACCCTAAACAGCTTTTTCTAGCTGCAGTTATCTGCTTGTGCAGAATATTTCTGTTACCCCAGCTGAAAATGGAAATACAAGGAGGAATAACAACATTTAAACCATACCACACAGCTTGGATGACCTGAACGAACCATATAATGAAGAGCTTGTGTGCACTAACCCTTCTTCTGTACGGTAAGGTCTTCTAGATAAATGCATCCAAATAAAAGGCACCAAAAAAGTGACCATCAACACAGTCCAGCCAGAGTGAGCAACAAATGCTTGAAGACCCTATGCAAATCAACCAAAGTCTGGTGTTCATCTTAGTGCTCACAAAGGATAGAAACATACGTGTGTAACACAGGCTCACTGAAAAGACATTACAGAAATTAGTAAAACAGAATGAGAGCACCTTTAGAGCAGATCATCTACAGTGTTTGACAGACTTAACTTACATTTGGATTAGCAAGTATGGCAGCTCAGCAGAGGTAGATCTGCAGGCCAAGCAGTGGTTTTGGAGGGCAGTGTCTACCCCATAACCATTTGAAGACCTTTATGCTAGATCTAGCGTGGTCCTGCAGACTGAGCAGTCATTACCTTTTGAAGTGCTCTAGGTGCACTGCTGACCTCTTTGCTTAGTTTCATCTTGCAGGAGTCTGCTTCACTTTTTCAAAATAGATTCTTCAACAGGGACAACTAGGAGACACTGGTAGAAGTGTCATCTTCATCCAATCTAACACACTAAAGTAGATAGTCATACATATTTTGAAATCCACGGTACTCCTATTTAGTCAAAGCTTGTTTCCACATCACTGGGTCTATCTCAGAGTCTGCATCCACAGGAAGGGAATATGGGGCTGAAGTAACCACCTCCAATGACACAGGATTAAACAAAAGCTGGAGTCAGACTTAGAGAAAATGAAAGACAAAACAATAAAAGTGTAAGGCTACATTGTAATGGATCCACCACCAGCCTTTGGTTAAGTAATTTACCTTCCCCATGTCTCATCCTCATCTCCAAGAACACAAGAATGAATACAGGGAGCTACTCAGATATTAAGAGCAGTCATACAGCTATAGAACAATAGCAACTGAGATAAAAAGTGTCAAAAGATTTTGAAGTAGGGAGGTCAACTACATCATTTCCATCTAAACCTAGAAGAAAAACCCTTGTTCCCAGAGGTACCTGGCCACAAATCTTGAAGATGAGCTTGTCTCTGCTGGAATCTCTCTTATTGCTTCTCTGGTTGCCTTTTCTTTTAGAGACTCAGGTTTTGCTTAAAAGACCATCAAAAAAACAAGAACAATCCACACACACTTACAAGTTTATAAGAACTTTTAAGTCTATAGGAATAAAAAACTCAAAGTGTAACTCTAAATGAGTGGTGCCTGAAGGCTCTTAAAACCACAATATTTTTAACAAGTAGGAGTGGCAGCTTTTAGAGGTTAGTGTTATCACAGCAAAATTTGAGTTAAGAAACGGAGAGAAGAAGAGATAAAGCATGTTCTGACATTCACAGCAATGTACAGGAAACAAAGGGTACAAGAGAAAATGAGGAAACAAAAAAATCAAATAGTTGAAGTCAAGATCTACTAGCAACAGGAGATGCTGATAAAACCACAGCCTTGGTGAAGTGAGAAGTACAACTGATTCCTCTCAGGGAATCAAGTGATTGATTGATCACAGGTATTTCCATCTACTCCATTTTAGTTAAACCATATATTTGATTGAATTGTAAAGTGGAAAAGCAAGCATCTTGAAGGAAGTAATCTGTATGAACTTAATAGGTGTGGATAACTTTGTAAAGAATAAAGCAAGATAGAGGTGCCAGTGGGCTTGATTTAATTGCAGAGGGAGAAGAGCGACCATATCCTGGCAGAGAACTTTGATGTACTTGTGAAAGAACTCATGTTTTTAAAATAATCATGTGCATCATGAAAAGGGCAACAGCTGCACAGCAGTAACTTGACATGCAAATTCCTACTTTTATACAGTCCACATATGCACATGCTGGATAAGATATTTAAACAGAAAAATATTCATTTTGCATCATACATAGAAGGAATATAGTTGTTGGCTCTGAAAAATAGCTGCTTAAAGAAAAGCATGCTACTTCACAAGCAAGCATCAAAACTTTAAGATTTTAATTGCTGCTTTAGTCTTTTGAACAGAAATAGGCTAAAGTATACTGAGCTGACCATAATCTGACAAAGGTGTTATGATAGCAAAGTTGCTGAAAGCCCATAATGTGCACTAATGTGAGAATGAACATCTACTTTTGATATTTCACTGCAAGGGGAAAAAATCCAGCTAAACTGTTGTTTTCCCCACTGAAACAAGATGAAGTTGATACAATAAGGCTCATACCACATTAGCTGCGCCATCAGCTTTCAGCCCTTAAAACTGTCCACATTAACAGCAAGAGATGCTCACCTCATTCCTGGATAGATTTGTTCTGATTGTTCATTGTGGGCTCTTTTTTTCCTCACTGGCCATTTTTCCCCTAGTGTGGTAACTACAAAGCAGGGCCTCTTGTTTAGGGCAATATGTGAAGTGAGAATCATGAAACAAGACACATCCATAGCGGGTCTCCCTCAAATGCACCATTGCAAGGTCACAAGAGCTTGAGAAGACTCTCTGGTTACAAAATAAAATGGATTTTGTCTGAAGTAACTGATGATCATGTTCCTTTCTGCACCCTGTTAGCCATGTCCACAGTAAATCTGACAGTCTCCAGCTTTCTTCCTCCATTCCGATCATGCTCTGTTTTTACCTACCTTTTCCTAAGGCCTCAGAATCATAACTCATATTGAGACTTCTTTTTCCCCCCATAAAACTTTTTCAACTCAAGATAGTCCCCATGTGGCAGTAAAGTTATTAATATTTAATATTTGATAGGTCTGGCTAAGAAGTTTACCCTAGCTAAAAGCCGTGATTGTTTCCAGCCTCCCACTGCTGAGATAATAGTGGGTATGCCCCTCCTGTAGACTCCACCAAGAGCCACCTCTCCGTATTGTCACCTTACTCTTTAATTCCTTATTAGAACTGTGGCAGCTAGCAAGTTACTTAAGGAGCCTCTCTCTACCACAGGTGGATTCCTAGTTCTGTTAACATTGAAACTATGGTTTTTCCTCACCTCTTTCTTTTTTCTGAAAGAGTATATAGGTTGGGTTTCTGCAATCACTTGGCAGAGAACAGGGCAGAGGAGGGGATGCTGTCCGTATGTTCTCACTACAATTATAGTTAATAAAACTTCTGTCAGACCTGTCCTAAATTGTACTTGCAGTATTAGGCCCATAGAATACCCTAGGTTGACAGCCATAAAGCATCCCTACACTGAAGTTCCAGTAGATCCCAGCCATAATATTCTATGCCCACCATTTCCTAAAACATCTTGTAGAAAAAAACCTGATCATCATAAACACAGAGACCTTTTAAGGACAGTCCCAGGCAATCCACTCATCTAGTAGATTGAAAAAGAATACCAGTTGAACTGAAAAATTTAAGATAAAACTAAATCTGGCTCCAAAAAAAACTTTCCTCATATTAACTGCATCAATTAACATGACTTGTCATCATTCTGAACGATGATGATCAGATGGAGAAGTTTTAAAGAGAAAATGGCAAGGTTTCATAAAAATATAAGAGCCTATATCTGCATGAAAGAAAACACATTAAAGAGTATCATAAACATGTATCTGAAGGGAAAGTGTCTATTGAGGGAGCCATGTTTACTTTTAAATCAACAGTCTGACACATATATCTACCAATTTACAGATTCTCCAACCAGAGTCGGGACTAACCTGCAAACAAGTGAGGCATGCATGTCTAGGATGGACTAAGAGAGTGACTGCAATGTGTCAGCATAAAAGCAACAGTAGGAGAATGGCTGATAACATTAGCATCAAGCATGCCAAACAGGGAAAGAGGAGGAACCTAAGCACCTTCCCTGCCAGATAAAGCTGCCCCAGAAAAATACATTCATGCTACATGAACAAAGACCCAAACATTCTGATTTTAATATTCCAGGCCCATCTGAAATTCCAAGACAGACCTTAAGCAACTGAACAGCCTTTTTTAAAAAGTACACCGTGAAGTCACTGCTGAAGGAAATCACAGTACAACATGCAGAAAGATTAAATGAACGGCTAAATCAGTATTATGGTTACCAGTAGTAGAAATAAAATATATATCTGACAAGTCCAAACCACAAAGTTGGCTGGATGGACAACTAGGAATAAATTAAGAACAGGATTGCATGCATCTGCAAAGACCTCTTCTACACTCATCCCCTCAACTTTTATACCCAATCACTTGTCCAGTCCACTAAGTCAACTTGTACCCGATTACCAGAGACTGCTTGAGTGACTGCAGGACAGCAAAGATTATTGCCAACACCACAGCTACCATTCCTTTGCTTTTGTGACTTAGCCCGTCTTTTTCACAGCATCTCCAGTGCTGCACACAAGGACATGGGCACAGTAGCACTTTCCTCAAAGGAAAAAGCAGAGCCCACTACTGCCAGAAGACTATTGGAGGAACACCTCTAATCAGTTAACAAGAATGATTTTCTTCAATATTTATGATTCTAGAGAATTTCAGATTTTGTCCGATTATGTGAAAAAGTTCAATCGATGAGATAAAAAAGGAAGCAAGCATACTTTAATGGAGACTGAAGAGACAAAGGAGGTCACAGATATACACCTGATTCCTAATTAAATTTAGCAGCTTTGAAAGTTCTTCAATACACAGCCCTGCAGAAGGAAGTCCTTCATCTATAAAAGATGCAGAGCATATATATTAGAAGTGCAGGCTGAGCTGTATGAATAAGTCATAAATAATGTAACTCATTGAATTCCTCCCCACCTCCTGCCAGAATGGAGCAGGAACAGCTCATGATTTTCAGATAAATTTTGTTATTCAGAAATTATCTATGGAATCATCTCCATGAATTACTATTTACTTATACCTTCTGCCTGAATAGATAGTAGCTCTTATTCGGTGTTGGAAATTCCAGTTGTTTTGATTGGCATAGAGCGCTCTCAACACATCTCTCCTCTTCCCCTGAGCACAGGCACTTATTGGGAACTCACACAATTACACATTTTAATCTCAAATCTGATTCAATTATTTGCTTTCTGTGAACCCGGTAGAATGTTTCCTTGCAAGTAGTAAGCATTCATACCATTGGTGCAAGCTGTGCAGCTGTATTGACAGAGCTCTAGATGCAGAGACCCAAGTCCTTGGGCAGGTGATTACCTCTCAATACTCAAGTACCACCTGCATCAGAGCTTCTTTCCTGAAGAGCCACTAACAGCAGATGACAAATTGTGCTATAGAGGACCTATGTATTATTAAACTCATACAATAGATATGAAACTGGAAACATTCATGAAAGTTCTCTGTGCCATATTTATCCCAGATTTTTCAATACAGATATGCTGTTCACCTATAAAACCATTCTGCCCTTGCGTGAATAAAGTGGACTTTGATCAAAGACTAGATTAGCTGTGCAGAGGGTGGGGCAGCCCAGAGGATGTTACACATGGCTGTTTGCAACGTAGCGATGTAACAGATGTTAGTATAGTCTTCAAAAAGTATGTCTTGTGGTTTTTTGGGTTTTTTTAATTCTCCGCCATTTCTAGTAAGATACTTACTTTACTCATTTACACAAAAGGCACTTGTCAAACATATGGTCTGAACTTCTTAAAGCTTTATCTCCAGATGTGATGTCTTTGATCTGCTGTCAGTAATCTCCAAAGGAAGCATTCGAAATTGTCTCTCTTTCAGGATCCTAGTTTAGAAAAGCTCTTGATTTCTGTGTTAGGAACTTGAGAGGAAGTAGGTATTTGGTGGTTGGCATTTAGGGTGTGGGTTGTTGTTGTTTTTTCCTTTCTTATTTAAGAAAGGGAATCCCTCTTATGAAAGACTTTGTTAGACTGATCGGAAAGCAAGGAGAGATCCTGAGCTGAAATATGGTTGTTCAGGATAACCTGTGTTCAAATCTGTCACTCTTGCAATGTGAATCCCACAAAACTATCCCTAGAACAGTAAAAAAGAGGAAACAGTTCTATCATAAAAACATAATTTTGTCAAAAAAACAAAACACTTCAAAGGCATGTATTTATTTTATATGGGGAAAATGGAACTTTGACACGATGAAAATACTTTGGTTTACTTTTGTATAAAAATAATATTGCAACTTTCACTGTTTTCTTCCACAGTTTTAGGTGTGCACAAAAAATTAATGGAATACAAAATAAAAAAAATATCACTTGGTTTTAACTCCAATAGAAATGCTTTTATGATCTCAGATAAGTTTGGAGGGATAGAGGCAGGGATGGTTATTTGATATGTTTCAAAACTCAGCTTGGCTTTCCGACAGAGACAAACCCAAAAAGCTAAAACTTCCTGACGAAGCTTGGGACCAACATTTAATCTAGATGATAATTCTGCTAAAAGCAACAGTACAGTTATATTTTTTTGTTATCCACCTACCCACCAAGGTCCAAGAAAAATGCACACTAAAACAATAGGCAAATCCAGAGAGAAGCTTATGGAGTCCAATGTTTAGTTGTAGACAGTATGCACTTTGCAGCCCACTTCCAGATAGGCTTCACAATGAAACCTGATCATCAGGCTCCTCCTCATTAAACTGTCATAGCAATTTTGGGATGGATGTGAAGCAGATAAGTGATCCAAGGCCAGTTTTTAAAGGTCAAATGCCTGTTGTAGAAATAGTACACTTGTCAGCAGCCTCAGCTGATGCAAGAGATTGCACTAACACAGAAATTTGACTACTACCCATCAGTACTAGAACAAGTCCTCGAGAACAGTGCTAAGGTACATTAATAGGGCAATGTGGGATAAATATTTTTAAGATATGGAGTTGTACTTCTGCCAAAGCGATTCATAGGCACTCAAGCAAAACAACCACATCATTCTTAGCGTGCAAAGGATCTCTATGCACTGCTAAGGAACATACCCACGATTATTCTCAATGAACAATGCCTAACAGAAGAACAATGGTCAAAAATACCCTTTCTGAGGCAAAGGACATTTGAATCATACGGAAAAGTAGTATACATGGTAATAGCATATATTGCCAGAATCTTTGAGCTACAGGTATCCAAACACTTTTCAAAGAATAGTTATTTCAAGTAACACATTACCCATTTTCACAAAAAAAAAAAAAAAATGCACAGTAACTCAGAGAAGTTAAGTGATTTGCTCAAGAATATTCAATGTCAGGCAACAAAGGCTCAGCGCCAGCCCTGTGAATAGACTCTGGCTCTCCTGATTTCCAATCGCCCAGCCTAGCAAGTAGGCCAGCAGTGCCACATGGTAAGCCTTCCATTAAGGGCTGACTATCAGATAAGTTTTCTACCCACATAAGATACGCTAACCAAGATGTTATGTAGACTCCAGCAAACACATTTACACAGTAATGAGAGGATGACACACTGCAGCATTTTCCTGAAGCAACACCTTACTAAAGTGAGCGATGCCAGTATCTCATCTTTTCTAAAGGGCTTGGCTACATATTTAAAATATTTCAAAGGTAAATACTGCTTATGCATTTTATGACATAATAAAAAGTGGTTTAATGCATCAATAAAAACTCAAATATGCCTCAACAAAGTTATTTTAAACACAGTTCTAAAGCCAATAGCTACTAAGTTTTAGACAGATATAATTTCAGAAAGGCCTTGACACAATACCATTTAAAACAAAAGTAAAATATTCTGCATATCAAGACTTACTACATAAATCTCAAGGGTTTTATGGCACTAATGAATGAGTATAAGCACATAGGGACTGTGAGTAATTCACATTAAAGCTATATATTGTAGATGCAGAACCAGCAAGTGGCATATGCCTTAGTTCTGAAAATGGGTTTTAGGACTATCTGGAATAACAAGGCTGCAAATGGGGAATTCTTGGGGTTCAAAAGCAAGAATATTTACAACCGTGACCTAGTGCACAAGTGAGATCAAACCATTCAAAGAATTAGAAGCAGCATGCGTTACATTCTGCCTGTCAAAACCTTGCACAAGCAAAACTATGAAAAACTAGAGTCAATTAAGCTTGTTCACCACAGTCACTGTTTCGTAACAAATAACCCACATGAGGCATGTGGACAACCTCACACCCACTGTGAGGAGGAGTATTTAACCTGCACTACTTCCCAGCCATTGGACCCAGTAGCAGGGGATCCATGGCCTACCCAACCCAAGTTCACAGCATTAATTACCCCCACAAGCAGCAAGGGGGCTCAGCTGTCCCCTGCAGGCATCAGGGCCAGCCCCAAGGCAAGGGCGAATGCCATCACACATGCTGCAGTAGCAGCCATACAGTCATGGCCAGAGCATACCCCGCCTTGGCCAAGCAGGGCAGGGATGAGCAAGCATCTAAGCAACATCTGCCCCCAGAGAGGCCAGTGGTGGTGGAGGCAATTTTGGCTTTAAAAAAAATTGACCTCAGTGTTAAGAACAAGGAAAGCATTTCTCCCTAGGCTACCCACTCAACTGCTCAGGAGCTGGGTTAGCAAACTTTTTTTTTCTTTAAACACAGTTTAAGTCAAACTCTCCCATTTTGACCGAAATGAGACAGGCACTGCTCTCACAAGAAGGGAGTTGACAAGTCTAACAGGACAGTGGTCTCTGGCTGGAGGGAGTAATCTCTTTATCAGCACCTACACCCCCTAAGTTACATCACCTGCATTGCCCTCCTTACAAAAGTCCCTTCACTACTTAAGAGCAGCAGCTGCTGCTGAAGCTCTGGGCTCAAGGGGCAGGGAAAAGATAATTTTTTCTCACCCATCGTAATCAATTCCAGGACTGTTAAACCTACAGGATAATGAGCCACAGAGTATGTTTACTTTTAACATACACAGTGTGCAGAATAGAACAGCATAGGTTTGGCTTTTGAAAAGTAGTTCAATTTCACTTTGAAAAAAATCACAATGAACAGAAGTTAAAGCACAGAAAAGACAAGTCTTACAGCATACATCATTCATGCAAGAATTTGAACTTCTATTTGCCTCCGATTTTTTTTTCCCTTTTAATGTGGAAAATATATTAAAAGGTGCTTATCTCATTTTAATCAGAACTGTTTCAGTGTTCTGGCAGAGAAGCCTGGTACAACTGTTCCAGGGAATCAAGGCAGTATTACAGCAGGATAAAAATTAAAATACATAGCATCCCCTAGTCATATGCAAGTAATTGGTAGAAACCAGACTTGGTCTTCTGATTTAGACACTGTGGAGCCTTCTTCTTGTTAATTAAAAAAGGTTAGGTGAATGATTTAGATGAGCAATTCAGAAGAATTATGAACCTCCCTAAACCTTTGTTCAAAATAAGAGCTGAAATTTCTGTAGACTCATAAAAAGCTAACGTTAGTCACACACAGCCTTGTGCATGCATACCTATACATGTGCACACCCTGAGGTCTCCAGTTTCTCCTACCCTTCCCACATTTAACAAGCAGTAAGAGAGTCAGAATAATCTTGAGGAACAATGCTTGTGTCAATAGAAAATTTTCCACTCCATGCTGCTTTCAGTAACACCAAGTTCATTGTTCAGTGTAGGAATTCTGGAAACAGCTTGTCTTTTTTTAAAAAAAAAAAATGACAGCTATAAGAGTGATGAAAGTAATAAGGAATAAAATTTTATTGTTGTCAACCAAAAAAAACATTTTGATGAATTCCATTTTATGCTTGACTTTTTAAGATGTCATTCACTATGCACAAAAACTTCGAAGCTTCCCCCCCCCCACAAACTCAATTGCTTTTTGGCACTCTACATAAGCACCTCTAACCACACAATTTTTTAACACTTAAATGTGAAAGAACGTCTATTTTGAAAATACTGCTCAAAAATAAGGTTATTTGCTTTTGCTTAGCATTAGCAGTTGCCTAGAGGAGCACGAGAGGACTTGAACTCCTGTCCTCACCATGACTTGTATGCCAACTCTAGTCCAATAGCTGTATAAATCATTTATGCAGCCCTAGGATCCAGGTGGCAGACCCTGCCAACATGAGCACCATGCCAGTGCCATGATGCTACACCTGCCAGCTGGAGCAGGCTCACAGCTGATCTTTCTGTGTTCACGGGAATGCGGTTCTGCCCATATATATCCATGTAAAGATGCCTGCAGCAAAATCCCAGCCTGACATACATTAACAACTTATCTACCCACAGCATGCTCAGGAGAGGCAAGGCAAATCAGCTGAAGGCACAGAGTTAGAGCCAGAAACTTAAAGTATTATTAGATAAAAGTTACTTTTAAGAGGGAATACCAAGATGATACTTTAAACACATTCTAAGGCAATATACCCTGACTTCAGAAGTCAATTGATTTACCTTCTCATTTCAAAGCACATATATGAATAACAGGAAGACAGAAGAGAAAAGAAACCAGTAAAGGCACAGTAAATGCCAGCCTTTCAGAAAGTACCAGTCTTACACATGTATCATCCAAAGAAATGTAAATACTCACGTTTAAATTCCATTAAAAACCACACTACAGTAAAGGTATCAGAACCCCTCTTTACCATTCAGGAGGCACAGAGACTGGGGGCTTTCATCTTGAAGCAGCATGGATTCATTCCCAAAACCAAAGCCAAAAGAATTAAGTCTGGGAGCTAACTGCACATCAGAAACCCCCAGGCTACTCCAGAATGCTCTTGATTCTAGCACCTCTGTTGTTATTGTGCTGGGTCTATGTTCCCCTTTTCCTAAAGTCAGGATTATAAAACTCTAATCCCATTGCAATTCACCACCAGTACCTCCAGTAGGTCTCACCTCAGCACATCATTAGCAACTCTCTTTTCAATCCGGGACAGCAGCAGCATGAATTAGCTACCTACCAGCTTTCACAAGGCAAAGTGCCACTTAGTTTTAAAACAAAAATCACAATCAAGAAATTTCATAAAAGAGTATAAAAATGTGCAAATTTATTAAATATTATATACCAAATGGGACCTTGGGCACAGAGACAACTTTATGCAGCATAGTTCTGTTACGTTTCCCTAAAAACCTCCTGAACTCACTTCCCAAGTTCTTCCTTCTACTCTTTCATCTCTTGATGCTCAGCTTCTTCATCTATACCTACAACAAATTAAGTCTAGAGAAATTCTTGCCATGCAGAAAGATCAGCATCATTTAACCTCTTGTGGTTTTGTATTATTTAACCACTTCTGAGACAAGATCTAATGGTTATGAAGTCCTTCCAAGCCTTCTGGAGTCTATTCCGTACAGCAAAGGCATCCTGCGAATACCAGAATTTAAACTCCAAGATTTTCTTCTCTTGAGAATTTATAGCTTTAAAATGAAATTATCTAAGTTTTGTTCAAAGCGTTCTAAAATCAGTTTCAAGGCACGATCCATTAGAAGAAAAAGTTTCAAACTGTATAACACAAAGGCTGGCTTCTGCACAAGTTTCTATGTAATTTAATCTTGGTCAACTAACTTGAAATTCATACACCATATTGCGCAGAATGGGACAGCAAGTATTCAGTAAGACACTGAAACTGTGCATAAATTTAAGATTATGAATCTGTTGCAGTTCCTTACTGAACTGGTCTCTTATATGTGATTCTTTTAAGGCCATAAATATTTCAGAGATATAAAAAAAGACTTTGAAGAATTCTGCCATCCCCCAAATAAAGCACAAAGTCAAGAACATGGGAAAGGTGCAGAAATAATCCTGGCCTGACATTTTAGCTACACGCCTATTTCACTTTTAAAAAAATTGATTTAATAAACTTTGAAATGTTTTATATTTTACCTGCATAAAATGATAAGAATTAATCTGTTTATAGTTGCACAGATGGAAAATACAACTGCTAATTAATGAGTCAATCTAAACAGCATTTCAACTACTGCTTTTATAATATAAGGCTTATGTTTTCCCCCCTCCCTCCCAAAAGGCTATGCATTCTTTACTTGCTCATCTACAGGAATTTACAGGTGTTAAATTATCCACAGTAAGCCTTACCTTTTGTTCCCTGAATGCTATCAAAACATATTGAGAATTACAATAGAAACATATTGAGAATTACAGAGAAAAAGTTAATTAAAAATTTGAATATAAGCACTAGAAAGTTCAAACAAAATATTTTTCCCTAGTTCATACCAAGATCTGGCTGCATGCATAATTACACATAAATCAGACTAACTTTCTGTGCTTCACTTCTTCAATAAAAAAAAATAAGCCTTTCCCCCTGCAATTTAGCTATACATTTATAAATAACCAGGGCTCCTATTACAGTCAATATCTTGTGGATGTGATGTTAAAGTGATAAGATATGCACAAAAGGACCAAAAAGTTCCAGTGATTTGTACTGTTGGGGCAGCTTGCCAGGTTCCCCTTCTAAATCCATCCTATAAATAGAGGTATTCTAATGTAAAAAAAGTTTCCCAAGCATCCACTTTGGTTTAAAGACAAGTTCCTTCAGTGTCAGCTTTCCACAAATATAAATGATTGAGTTTAGCTCATAAATGTCATCTGAAAGCAAATTTGAAGATTGCTGCCTCCAATATTCATACCAAAATAGCAGGTTTTATGCTAAAGGCCACTGCCTGACATACAGAAGGAACCTCCCCCCACTCCCCATTTCTCACCAAAGCCTTGGCACACAAGTACTTTAATTAACTAGGCAAGGATCTAAGTACAGTCCTTGTGGAAAGGATGATGCACAAATATATATTTTTTTTTTCATTTCATTTGACAGTAATCAAAACTTAAAACTATCCGTACATTTCAAAAGCCATCATAGTACAATTTTCCTCTCAAACAAGCTGTTAGTGACCATGGTAAAAGTGGTGTTAAAGCAAATTCAAGCAGACAAGGCAAGAGAGCCAAGGCAAAGACATTAGGACACCTGCCAGCATAATAAGCAAGGGTCCTCTGTATCAGTAGGTCTGGGAACCTGATAGTTCCTCATCCCACTCGCTCCTACCCACTGTGTAACCCTAACTGTCATGGGATATGGGGTAGAAGCATTTCTTAATAACACATTTTCAGCCTTCAAAAAAGGCTAAGCTGTCACTGCCATTACTTTTCTATCACAGTTTCCTTCAGGCAGATTTGACTAAGTATCATTGGAGAGAGCTCATGATTTCAGTTTCTGTGACTAGTTTGAGTAGTTCAGACAGTGCTTTGTGCACTGGTGTAGATATAGTACAGGTTCTACAGGGACAGTACCTCCTCCAACACGAAGCTGGCATGAGAGAAAAGAAATAAGTTTTATAGTAGTGCTGTGGCCATGATGGTATTGAGAGATAAGACTGGTGAAGAGTGGTAAAAGCTTTTATTTAATCATCCACCCTAACCTGTGAAGAAAACAAAATAGGTGCTCTTTTAGATATTTAAGGTTTTTTAAGAGCCAAATTAGAAGCACATATTGCCAGGAGAGCACAGATGAAGCATGTTACATCCTAGAAAGCTTGTGCATAGAAGCCTTGACCATCATACTATCCTGACATGAGACCAATACAGAAGATTATTTAACAGGTGCCACACATTAGGATCTGCCGCCTTCTTCAGAATTTCACTTCTGTCTCTCCAGCTTTGCTAAACTCTTACTCCAAGCATACACTCTTACTTGCACCACATGAAAACACACCATACTAAAGTAAACCTAAAACACAGCAACACATTTCCACAGCAACAACAAATACTCCTCTCCTGCAGCAGCCATCAAAATCCATGCATCCTATACATATACTTTCTAGAACATACTGTATTTCATTGCANAAAAAAGATAGAAAACTGAGTGTGTAAAAGTCCTGAACAAATAGTAAATTCAAGAAAATTGCAGTCTGTTTCAGACTATTTTATGAGTAAAAAAAGAATAAACTCAGTAAATTGTTCATTTCTAATCATATGCTCAGTTAGAGCCATACCTAGAAATAGCTATGAGTTGGGTAGGGTTTTCTTCTCCCTTCCCCTAAATTACTAGGCTACTTCTATAGGTCTTTGTTCTGGAAGCTGGGAATATGATGCAATGTACAGGTCATGTTTACTTTGAGGGCACAAAGCATTAAACTCATAAAAATATTTTAGGAGTCCCAGTCCCATAGGCAACTCGGACACTTGACTAACCCTGTGAATCTGTGCCAAAAGTCAACTGGACAGAAGGTTGAAGTGACCTAGAACCATCACAGGAGTACAAAGTAGCCTAACCTAACAAGGAATGACTTCACATATAACTGTATGTATACAACCAATCACAAGACATGCCCTTTAGTACAAGATATACATATTAACAAAGAAACTTAATATACGAAATCCAGTTTCACTGGTCTCAAGCACCTTCTTTTTAGCAGTATGACAATTACCACCACACAGATACACTTCCTTTCCATAAGGCATTCCTGCCCCAGCCAGCACTGAGGCAGGGTTAAAAACGGAGCTGCTACCTCCTAGACAAAAAGATTCATTCACTGCTCCCTTCCCTGAAGCAAAGTAACAGAAACCTCACTAACTTGAAGATGATGGAGCAACACCTGCACCACAAGTTCAACCAGCTCTGGGAGATGCAGCTCAGCTGAGGTGACAAACACCATCCATAGAAAGACATCTTTTCCAAGCCAAGCCTAGCCCAAAATGTGTTTGCAGGAATACACAGGCATGCACGCATGGTAATATTTGTTCTGTCATTGAACCATGTAGAAGTTTTGATTAGTATATGAATATTTGCCTTTAGCATCCCTTCAGTTCCCGTTAAGTCTTATTCTGAAGGGCTTTTAGCACCTGATAGTTGTAGCAACCCTCGCTGAGTAATGCTAAGGAATGCAGATGCACAAAGTATCTTTCAAAAACATGAGAGGCATCAATAAAAGTTATATTCACAAATATACATGGAAGCATATAAATACGTGCAGCACACTGTTTAAAAAAATACAGTTCTATCAGCAAAAGCAATGAAGCTCAGCACTTTTACCTTCCTTTAGTTGCATTAGAAATGACTGCTTGAGGTTGGCTGAAGTTCCCATTAATGGGTTTTGAATGGAGTGCACTTTCTCTGCCTCCTGTTTTAGAAGCCTCTCATCCCATTTCAACATACATCTTGTGCCCCCAATTAGCTCGGAGTTGCTCTCCTGTGCACCAGTTAACTCACAATAGTGTGGGGAGTTATCTTAACCTTGACAAGGCTCTCCCCCCAAGCTGAATCTGAAACATAACAATTCAAATGCCGCTTCCAAATGAAGACATACATTTGGCAGATAGCAGGGCACACCAGCCCCACATGTTTTGCCTGGTTGTGGTGCTTTTGTGGCAGCACTTGGAAAACAACCATTATTTGCTCCTAGGACAGCAGGCATCTACCTCCAGCTGCTTCAGCTCTTCACTTTAGTACCTCAAACAGGTGTAGGGGTTGGTTCATGAGGTCAGCAGCCAGATGTGTTGCTGAAGGCAAACAGATACATGAAAAAGCCATAGGAGAGCCCAGCTGTTCTCACTAGAGGAGTTAATCTGTGAGGGAGAACAGCATGCTCTTCCTCAGCTCTCTTACTGCTCCCTAGCTGCACCCCTCCTCTGGCATCATACTACAGGCTCACCCTCAGTAAGATATCCTCCATGCTGCTTGGAAGCCTTGCAGGAATCTCCACACGTGTCAAGGTATAGCAAGAACAGGCTAGGCCACCAAGAGGATCTCACAGCAAGAAGAAGAGGGTTCTCACCAGCCAAGGCCCAGCTTCACAGTGTCCAAGAAGAGAAGGTACAGCAATGGACAAGTCCAGCCAGGAGTCTAGATCATAAGGCAATCTCTTAGCAATAAAGCAGGTCTGATGTCAAGTAGAAAACCAGTCTACAGGTCAACATTAGGACTAGGTCCAGTAGTTGCCAAGCTTGCCTGTAGCAACAGACAAGGTCAAGCCAGGAAATCAGCCTAGGGGTTGATGTCCAGCTCAAGAAATTCCACAGGCACAGACAGAACTAAAGAGCAGCACTCCTCCAACTAAAGCTCAAACAGAGAATGAAGGCCTAGAGCTGGGCTTAAATAGAGCTCCTGGGCTCATGGGTGTGGGTGGAGGCCCCAGGTGAGGGTGTTTAGGACCATTAAGTCTTATTAGTGCCCTCAGAGCCTTAACAACATGTACCTGAGAACAACAGCAAAATGCAGTTCCATCCACAGTGCATATTAACACAGAGCAAGGTGTGATTGTAGTGTTGTGATGGTTTTCTATTCCCTCTATTATCTGGTTGGTCTTCTTCCTCACCTATCCCCAAGCCCAGCAAAGACCTACACAATTAAGGCCCTGTGCATAAGATGTGAGAAGATACAACCCAGCAACCACTTTATTTCTTTGTGCTCCAGTACATCCCTTTGGAGACTTTATGATTTTGTTCTCCTTCTGGGAGACTTTGGAAAACTAAGTACATAAATACAACCTCCAATAATACACACAACATACTGAATGGGTAGTTCATAGTAACCCCTGTAACAATTTATTTCCCATTCATTTCACCCTACAAGGAGTTTAAGTATTGATTTTCCATTCAGATCTGCGTAGAAATCCAAGACAGGAAATTTGCCCTGGTCTCCCAAAATAGCAGTAGAGCCACTCGCACATCCTTTTGTTATTACCAATTCTTCCTTTGAACTTACTAAGCACTGAGTCACCATGCTCAATGCTTTGAGTCAGTCCCCTAAAAAGGATGGTGCTACTGCTTGACCCTTCTCCAGGAGGTCTAGACCTTGGAGGTTACTCTATTTTGTTCCCTGTGTGCTGTGATGTTCAAACCATGAGATATATCACCTTACTACCTTTGAGAGGTAGTAAGGAAGGAGAAAGGCAGAGAAATAGAAGATAACAACCTGATGTCAAAGCTGGAGGAGGGATTGGGATGGGAGGTTTATGTGGAAACTTGGCAAACCCTTTGATGTTTGTTCTGAATTATTACAGAATTTGTCCTGTCTGTATTAAAATTTTATAAGAAACAAGGATAATAAATCAGCTATAGAAAATAGAAAACCTATGTCTACTCTTGAAAGACTTGGTGCTCCTTAAGGTAAATTTTCTCCCAGCAGATGTTAAGGTATTTTGCTTGAGGCTTCGCAAAGAAAATACTGTCACTTCCTTGGGAAAAAAAAAAAAAGATGTAGACAAAACAAGTAAAAAGCAATACAAGTGTTTCAAATATAAATACTACTGAAGAATTTCTGAAATAGGATGCACCAGAATCTACTGGACAATATTAGCAAGTAGCATAGTGAGGCAGAGGCTAATTGCACTGATTAGTTGCTGTATGGCCAAGAAGGGAGATTAAGAGACCAAGCCCAATTAAAAAAGAAAGGAGGATGGAAACAGGTCTCTCAAGGTGCTAAAAGAGAGGAATTGCATATGCATGCAGTGTAGCTGATGGTTGAAGTCAGATGCTTATTTTCATATTTGGATTTTGGGTAGCAGGTTGGGGTTGTTTTGGGGGCTTCTGCCTGTTTTACAAAACCTGCTGGCAACATGACACTTCCCCACCTATCTAAGGGAGAAAAAGTAATGTGTTTGTCATGCGTGCAACAGTGAAGCTGACCCGCCAGGAGTTATCTGTTCTTGCATTGTGAAAAAGCACATTCAATTGTCAGAGAGAAGGCTACGAAACTGTGGGGAGAGTATGCTTCAATATGGCTCTCAGCGAGGGCCCATGTGCTGTAAGGCCACTCTAAGCAATGCAGGGACAGTTTTGGTCTGCACTTGGTAAAAAGCAATTAAATATCTTCCTGAGTTATAGGAATGTATTAATTCACTACTCCCTCTCTACATGCAAGCAGAGTGGATCAGTCAAAAAGACGACAGCTAGAAGAAAAATTACGGTAATAGCTGGTTCTAAAAAAAAAATTTGTAATAGTTTTCAGTTAACTCAGGCAAATGAGGCTAATTTGAGAAGGTTGTTACTACTCATAAAAGTGAAATAGTTCAGAGAGAAATTTTAAACAAACAGAAGGTAAAAATCCAGAAGAGTTTGTGACTGATTTAAGGTTAAAGAGCTAATCTTGCAATTGCAGTTAGCAATCACGGTAATTGAGCTTGTGATAAGAGACCAGATGGTGATTACAACTGGGAGAAAACACCCAGAGAAACCGATTACTAGAGGCTTGGGATTAAGTCTGAACTTAAAATAACAATAATAAGAAATAAATAAAGAAAAAAGACAATATATCATACAAAGGCGTTTATTTACTTCAGGCTGATGCTAGGGAATGTCCAAAGTATTTGATGCTAAAGCCACTACAGAGAATGCAAAAATGACAGAAACAGAATGGCACAAATTACTCAAAGTAAGAATTCTTTTGTGCTAAGAAACTTAGCATAAAAAGTTCCACACAATAGTCTCATAAAATAGTAAATTTCAAGTCCCATAAGCCTAGGAACATATAAATAAGTTTCCCACAAATGCTTTCAAGCAAGGAAGTGTCACAGTCCTAAAACAATGAGGTGTAACCCAGAGGCCACTGATTTACATCTCACAGGTTGAATAGCAGACCTACACTCAAATATAGGAGGAGACTGGGACTTCGTCCACGTATGTAAAATTTTAAGTCATTACATAAAGCCCAGATGAGCAGAAACAACTATAAACTATTTAATGCCTTTTTCAAAGTGGGCTTGGTAAACAGTCTACTTCCCTAAAATAAGAAGATGATTTTTTCCATCTGCAATGTATGAGTTATAAAAGTCATGCAAACTTGAAAAAGATTTAATAGTTAAAGGCACAGACACTTCATCTTTGACTAAAATCTAAGGAGCTGAGTTTAAACTTGCAGTGCATACAAGTCACTGGCCATTTCTTTTCTTTCAGTTCAGTTTCAAAAGGAGAGTGAACTGCCAGGTCATCTTCCAAAGCTGAAGGTACCTACAGAAAAAAACTGCAATATTATCATCATATTCTGATCAGAAAATCAAACTGAAATAAGGAGATGCTGACCTTCAGAAAAGAGAGACATGGAGAAAGGTGTTTTGCAAGGTCAGCCAATTGAGTCCTTCATGGCAGCAGGGGAATAACTGATGTTCTGGAGCAAAGCAGACACAGATATGTGGATGCTTGAAAAATAGAAAAACAACTGTCCTAGCCAATAATTTTAATTTCCAACTCAGCCCCTCTAAAAGATTCTACAAATAAAGAGTTGCTTGTCAAATCTTATTTTCATTAGACCCAGTAGTGGGATTCATATAACTTCATTTTAGCTGTCCAAAAGTGAGTACCTGGTCTAAGCTAGTTATTCAGATTCCCTTTCCAGTAAGTGAAGAAAATGAGGTACTTTGAGAGGATTCATAATTTTCATGTCATTCTAGGATTGTTATCTAAGGTAGTAGAATTAATTGCTCTCTGTAACAATTGATCTTCATTTTATCTCTGTTGACTAAAGACAGAGTCTAAATATTTACCTTTGATGCGATACTTCATTTTTAGATGGCTAAAATTAGATAGGAAAACTCCCACTTGTTATGCTTGGGAAAGTAATCTCTGTTTATGGGCCACAATTTAATGGGCAGGAGTTTGAGCAGTTTTCAGTGTAGTGTAGGTCGAAAGATAGTACCTTCGTCCCCTTCCCCCTACCGCTCCTCTTATCCTCAAACGCATGGAAAAACACATCAAAGTACTGAAGCACACATTTAATAGGAAATTCGGACTCAGATTCTGATCTCTGTTCAGCACTACTGAATTGCAGGATGGCACCAAAAAGCATGGATTGGCATGTGCTGGCTTGGATCATCTTCTGTCCAACAGGGAACTGTGAATGAGCTGATATACCAAGAGACCAGTGTGGTCATAACCAGGGATGGCACAGGTAGCAGCAGTTGTTAAGAGGTGGCCACTCCAGCTAGACCAAAAGGAATAAGCAAGACTTGCAACAAATAGTGTGGTAACGTACAATGGTGCAATATAACATGAAGAGAAGGCAGTCAGTCTTTTTACATGAGGGGACACCTAAAACTGGAAGTTGAGCTCCCAAGATAGGACAGAACTAGAATAAATGGGCTTACAGCCTCACAGATGGTGATACACTGACTCAGGAGAGATTTCCAGATCCCTGTTATAGCCCTGGGTCTTTACGAGCCTAACCGGATGCCATTAATAATCAGGTGTGTTTTAAATTATGTTAAATTAAGGGAAATTGTTACTTGATGTGATTTTTAATATGAGCTGTGGAAAGGGAAATGGGAAAAGGGAAAAAGGAAAAAGAAAAGGAGGGAACATTGCCTTTTGGAGGCATTAGAAGGACCCAGCTGCCATGTTCTACAGATGTTTCCACCAAGTTTTGCTGACCAGGGTGGTTTGAGAGAGGCAGGGCTCTGTAGGCTTTTTGACTGTGAGTAGTTGCTGAACAACACACTCAAGGTTTAATATGCATACAACTGTACAGGTGACACACCAGCTGCAAACACCAGCCAAATTAAAATGGGTGAATAGCTGCTCTCATAAGTTTTATCATCCCCTGACCAGCACTCCCCCTGATGACTTTACTCATATAAAAGAATTTACTCTAGCCTTAAGAGTCGCTTAAAGTTGAAGGACATTTTAAAAATAACTCACTCAGCAGGCAGACCTTTAGCCTCTAACATTGCTTTATTAAATCACAAAACATGATATATTCAGATAACATTAAGGTGCTGACCTTGGATACACAAAAGTAAGGAAATTCAGAGGAAAGTTTGAACATCTCTCTGTATCTAACATCAGACTTTTGCCTACTGTTTGCATTGAGGGCTTGGGGCACCTACTGTAGCTACGAAAGATCTCCTGGTGGTTTGGTGACCCTTTCAATTTGAAGGTACAATAGATTAAGGATATGACTTTAAAGTGGACATGAATTATCTTGTGCTTTAAGGTTGAATTCAGATCTTTAGCCAAGTTTGGAGACTTTCTGAGTTCAAATGTTCCTGTGTTTTAAAGGTATCAAGACAAAGCGAAAAAAGACCCCTTATCGACAGCATGCTGTGGCGATTAATGCAGAAATATGGTCTTTACAACCAAACTGTATGAACATTGAAAACGTCTCCTCTTGCCTGAGACTCAGCAGGAGAAATTTCAGGACCGAAGAAGGGATTTTTCCTTCTTACTTTAAAAAGGATTCCAAAACTGGGTTTTAATATAAAATTATATTTTAATCAAGCACTCCATTATTCTCTCACAAACTAAATGGAGAAACTTGCAA
The DNA here is from genome assembly GCA_013400535.1 of Scopus umbretta. NCBI lineage: Eukaryota > Metazoa > Chordata > Aves > Pelecaniformes > Scopidae > Scopus > Scopus umbretta. The sequence continues at coordinate 49,432 of VZTL01063811.1, forward strand.
TTAGGTATGTTTTCCATCCCAAAATTTCATTGGGGGACTTATGAAGGTGTTAATTCCCTAATTAAAAAAACAAAACAAACCAAAAACAACCAAAAACAAAAAACCACATTAATAATTATTCTCCCTCAGGTAAAACTGTAATACCAAATGCTATCTCTGAGTATGCCATTACAGTGCATTCATAATTTCTTTTACAAAATTACAAATATGCTAACAGAATTTTAAAATAATGAAAAACCCCTGAACACCTATTTCCCAAAATAAAAACCAATGCAGAGTACCATAGGATAGCAAACAATTCTCTTACACAGTCAGGAAGCTCTATGAGTGAAATAGCAAAGCCTTGTTTAATTCAGATGTGTGTTCCCAATACCATGGTCTTCCTCATCCTCTGATTCCCTCCACTGCAAGTACCTCTGTTTCTTTCAGTCCTTCAGAACTGCCTGATCTCCCCCATGCTCCTTCCAGCTCCTCCCCCATCCCCACACATCCTCATGGCTCTCCCCAGGAAGAGAGCATGGGAGGATAAGTGCATACATGTCCCACGTGAACCTTATGGGCTGCTCGCTGGCTGGGGAACCTGTGGGTCCCACAAGCTCCACCCTTAGACCATGCATCTTGTGGGCCTTTGTGGTCTTTACCTATCTGACAAATCCAAACTTAAGCAAGAGGTGACAGCTTGAGGGTGAGAGGATGGCTGACTCGTATACTCACAGACAGTAATCCACTGATCTTTACTGCCTTAGAAAACCAGACGTTTAAGGCTTATGAAAGACGAAATTATCCCCTAACATCAGCTCCACACTACTTAACTCTGTGTTACTTAACTCCATGTTACTTACCAAGCCACATGAGTCCTTGGCAGCTTTAACCCTTCCTCTCAAAGTACCTTCACATCTGGGGACCTTTCATCCCTCCCAGCCCTGCCGCTACCCCACGCTCACGTGTGCCATAAACTGCATCCCCCAGATGAAGCAGAACCTTTGCTTCTCAAGTGGTCCCCTCAGGGGAAGCGGGGGGAACGTTGCCCACTCCCACAGACCACACCAGTGGGGATATGGGGAAAACACCACTTAGTAGTGAATTTCACCCCTTTAAAGGGTGCTGCTTTAATCCTTGTTTATTTCCTAACTGATGCTGTTCTCATTAGTTCCACATAGTAACTAGTTTATAATTGCATTGTTGCTTACAAATGCTAGACAGGTGCCATAGATTTTGTTCTAATTTTTTAACACAGGGTAATACATTAAAAGGAAATAAAAGAAAAAAGAAAAAGAAAAAAAGAAAAAATACTTTAGGGATCATGCAGAAAGATAAGAGAAAAATAAATTACATTTTCAGCCTGAGAACTTTGATCGTTTCCTAATAACTACAACAGGGAATGCTAGGGTTGTATCTGTACATTTAATTTAAACTCTTGCATGCAGGTACTTCAACATTTCAATTTTATGCTGTGTATAATCTAAGGTCTGTCTGGAATACTCGGAAATGTGTTTCTAATTGCTTTCTTCATGCAAAAGAGATGCCATAGATTACCAACAGCAGACCTATTAATCATCAATCTAAGTGCAGCTAGTCTTCTGCATACAATATTTATAAGTGTTTATATACCTCTGGCTAATGCGCACAATCAATGGCTGCTTGACAAGCCATGCTAGAGCGATATGAAATGTCTAAATCTTTCCAGGAGATTTAGTCTGTAGTTGACCTTTATTCCAGATTTTAATTGTGATAAAAAGACTTTTTTAAAAATGAAATTATTTTTAAAACATTTACTTTCACGGGGAACTGAAAAACCAACTGACTGCATATTTCTTGTAGACCTGGGGGACTTTTTATTGCTGCCTGCCTGGTCTTTCAAATCATCATCAGCTACTTAATGAGCAAATATGATTTCTCTCTTGTCTTTGTAGTTTCAAAAGGTATCACTATGAAATAGGCTGTATGTGAGCTATGAGGTGTGGGGAGGAGGGATCCAATTACTATATTAGTTTAATAGTGTCTCCCCACACCCTATGAGATCAAGTAGGAGTCTAATCAATTTGCAAATAAAGTCTTTTCACATTTTACATATTTCTGGTTGTTGGAAAAAAAAACAACTATTTACATTCTAAAGAGTGCATTCATCAGCTGCTGGTCAAACAACATCTAAGCATTCACTTTTTCCTTTCACAGTCAAGCTCAAAAATTTGTTGCAAGTCAGCAATGAGAACTAGAGAATCCTCTTTCATTTCCATTGAGCTCTTATGTTGAGAAACAGAGCTGGTCAAACGATTTATTTTATTTATTTATTTATTTAGCAAATAAACTATATGATGATCTTCATCCCCAACATCCTGCTTTCAAATAATTTCTGAACCAATCCAACTACTGTGACTGTATATCTTATACACAGGCATTTTCACAAACTTATTCCAGTCTTTGAAACAGTTGCAACCTTTTTGCTTTGAAAATGTGTTATTTAGTCATCTTGGCGTGCGAGTGGTCACATGAGAGATACTAGAGGACAAACATTGAATTCCTCCAGAAGTCATTTTGCTTGCAAGAAGAGCAATTCCCCAGCCATTTCCATAAAAATACATGCGTGCAGAGTCACGAATGTGTGTGTGGGGGGGGGGGGAACCCCAAAACACAGCTGTTTGGAATTATCCACAAAATACCCTCTACCTGACCTCACCTCTTCTTTTTATTTCTTAAGAGTTGTTCCTCTTGCCATCATTTTTAAGAAGAAGCATTAAGACTGTTACCTCCCAGACCCCTGCCATTTAGCTGGACTCGTGTGGTACTGAAGCATGGAGCTCTGCACTTGGCACAGTCCCTGAATTACTCCAAAGAGCACTTGGGCTCATGTTTGCCCATTTGTCTGCAGCTCCTGGCCAGAAATATAAAAACAAGCCTACAGCTGTGAAGCTGACAATGGGCAACCATGTATTTCTCATAAAGAAAAGAAGGGAAATATTTCTGGAGGTCACCAAGCCACAGCCAATACTTTAAAACTCTGGACAATATTCTAAGTTTCTGTGGTGGATGCTAAAATTTCATGTCGATGGCAATTGCTGCTCAATTCAGCCTAAACTCTGCTGGCTTTCTGCTGAAAGAAGACTAGGCTTTGGGATTTTTTTTCCTCCTTCCTCTGGTCTACCTCAGAAGAAGTAGGTAGGGACTTCACTGAATTGATCCTCTGTCTTCTACCATCCAGTGACAACAAAATTGTAATTACATGAAAAAAGGCTAATGTTCAGCAGCAAGCTGTGCTTAAGGTGTGCATTTCCTTTTGATTCTGAGGTAAGTCATGGCAGTGGTAGGTAAAATGATTTTTCAAGCATAAGCAGAAAAGCTCCTGAGGAAGAAATATGCCATATAATCCTGAAAGGAAATACAGCACATTTTATTGAGGATACCATCCCTCTACTCAGCACAGACACAAAAGCCCCTCTCAAAGGAAACATAACCAATGTTTTTAAACATTCTGCTCCCTCACAACCAAATCTGAAGCAATTTACAAAATTCAGAGTCTTAGTATTGAAGAACTGATGCCTGGAAAGCAGTGATACATTTTTCCACGCAAGTATGTATTTGTGTGCCCCAGAGGAATGTACATCCAAGCCCAGGCACATCCCTCTGATAGCCCCAGAAATAACACCAAGCTGGTAAGGCTGGTGTTCCACAGGTTCCACAAGTTAAACAGCTAAGAAAGATGCTCTGTGTGCACAAATATGTACCAGGCAGACAGCTAAGTCCCTAATTAAACACAATATTAAGCGCATACTTGGCTTTAAACTTGTAAGCATTGAAATGAGTAGGCTTACTCATCTGCTTAAAGTGACTGCTGAGGGACCTGGCACTGTCCCCAAGGGAGTCCCTCGCTGGCCCACCACTGCTCCTCCAGCTGGGCCACAGAGCTGGGACTCCCAGTGCTACTCCTCTTGGCAAACCCTAGTTTGCAGGAAATGTAGCCTCAGTGTGTCATCCCCAGCAGTCATGAATGTTTCACACTTCACGTGTTCATGTGCCATGGACATATTTAACAACTTACCTTGTTTTCCACCTGAGCACACATGACCTTTGTTTGGGGCTGCAGTTTGAAGTCCTTACACTTCATAAGGAGCATTTTGTCACAGCCTCGTTCCCCATCAGTGTTAAAAGCTGTCAACGGGTTGACTGGACACTGACTGGCAATTGACACCCATAACATATTACACAGAGCAGTGTATTGCTCCTGCAGTGTATACCATGAACTTGGCAACACATATAGCACACATACAGGAATCTACTCTGGTGTTGAGCTGTCACTTTGCCTGCACACACAGGGGTCGCAGCTTTGCCCTTGTACATATTTCAAGATGTGTGTGTTACAATAGCCAGCCTCACGCCACAGTAGGTGACGTTTTATGTCGTGTCAACTGTTTTAGGACTGCTTCCATTTTTCAGATCACAAAATGAAACATGATGTGCCTGGGTTTTTTTTAGGCATGTTGAACACCATCAAATTTAGTTTGTGCATTGGAGGAAGGGAAAAGTAATACCTCAAAAAACCTCAAAAACAAACCAAAACCCTACACTTCACCCCCACCCTCAACCCTGTCTTAATATTTTTCCAGTGGGCATCAAAATATCAAAGCATCATTCTTTTATTCAGTGGTTTTCATATAACGCTCTCTTATGAACATGTGTACAGCTGTTCTTGCTAAAGGAGCATCAAGACCTTCCAAAAAGGCACACATCTTACCCCCACCTCCTCTAAATGCATTCCTTGTAAACTAGTTTAATTTGTTTCAGCTTCAGCATCTACCATTGTGTTCACCAGCAAAATCTGTGCATACACAGATTGAGCTAAATGACAAGAGCCTTTTCCATCAAGATACTCTTTTTTTCAGAATGTATACATTTGTTCAGCTTTGTTGCCAGGCACCTATCCAGTCTAATGGAATACAATTATGCCCAGCACATTATTTCTGTCATATTTTAGAGGTACCATTTAGCACAAGCCTCCTATCTTTTCCCCGCATGCACGCTATTTACAATTTCAGCAGACCATTCCAATGCTCACTTCAGATTTCATCTCTAGAATTAGAAAGAGAGAATATTAATCACTAAACTATTTTTGCTTGAACATGATCTAACATATTTTACAAAAAAAATGGAATTTTCTAATGCTCCTTGAGCAATTAGATCCATTAGGTATGCTGCTTCCTTAAAGGCAATAACTAACCTAATAGGATGGTCATATATAATATTTTATTCAGATGACATTTTAGATTTTAGCACAGTTAGCGTTTATGAGAAGAAGCCATTGCTTAGTGAATCTTTAAAATGATCCAAACAGACTATTTATCATCTCCAGAAGTCTCTAACTGGCTGTTTATGTTTCAATTAGACTTAAGTAAGGTGACTGCTTTCTGGCCACTGAGCATTTTTTAACATACTCTTCATTAATATTTTCTCAAAAGCTGTTACTGGCCCATGTGCATACAGAAAGATGTCATCAGTGTGCCAGCAAACATCTGAACGTAAACATACTTTGAGAGAGAGATGTGCTAAAATTATGTCGAGGGACAGGTGAACATTGGTTCAGGAAGACTGCCTTTTTTGAGACTACTATCCATAAATTTTATGGGAGCTATGGGCAGAGACTATCCAGAATGAAAACAGGCTCTTTTAATTTAGTCTGTGTGTTCTGAGGTAGTCATTGAGCCACTGGTGAAGTGATTTTTCAATTAATTTTGAAGGCAATGTAGGATTGATACTAGCCCCAAGTTTCCCAGATGCACTGTAGAGTCCTTATTAAATCAAAGATGTGACCTCGTCAATCTTAAGCCTGCTGAAAAAGTGCTTGTACAGAGAGGTAAGTCACCTAACTGTGCTAGAGGAGCTGCACAGGATGGAGATTCTGCCTAACAGGCTAAGATGACCCAAAAGCGTGAGGGATGAAATCCTGTTATTTGTGGATTAGAGAAGAAGAAAATAGGTCTTGGTTATCCATGGCTAAAAAAGAAGCCCCAGTTTCTAGAAGATGCTTAAGTCTGTTTGGATCTTCAGAATATTTGGTAAAACACTACAGTGCAAAATGAAGTATAAATGCCTGAATAATGATTTAATGTAAAGTGGTACATTCCCAGCTACATTTGAGGCATTCATTTCAGCTGATATAAAGAATGACACCCTTGATGATACTCAGAGATATTTCTGTTTAATCTGGTGGTACTGCCTTAGCTGGTAGCCACCAAAGCTGTGTCTTCAAAGATCAGTTTTTAAATACGTTCTAAGCTAAGAAAAAAAAAAAAAAGTTTCAATTGCATGTATTTGTCTAAAACCCTAAAATTCTTGGACTCCTTGGTTTGGGAGGCAAACCAGTACTGAACGTTAAGCTTCTGACATGCAGTTTGTCTACTATGATGACAAACAGTCTGAGCATACTGAGCTCTCCAAAGCCAGTTTCCTCTACTCCCTAGCCATAGTCAGTATCCTTTCCTCAAAGATGCCATAAGGTAAGTGCAACGAGTAGCTGAGGCCTTTGCTACTTGACTGACCAAAATCCGTAATCGCTGCGTTCCTTCCTCAGAGATCTGCAGGCCAAAATGGCAGCACGGCTAGATGAACTGTGACAGCAGCAGCTCCCCAACATTGCCTCGGAGGTTAGTCCCACACCTCAACTTCTGCCAAAACATGATACAAGCCTATGATCCTTATCTTCAGCTGGTGTCAGTCAGTAGAGTGGCACCAGGCGGTTATACAGCAGAAAATTTGACTTTGCAGCTTGCACTCTTGCAGTGTTAGAAATGTTGAGAGTCAAACTCAGGGTCTTTGGCACCAAAAAGCACATATTTATACCCTGAAAGTTCAAAACAATCTTTTAGCTGTAACTAGGCAATAGACTCTTCCTGACAGTGAATCAGCTGCTGGAGAAAGACTTCATTACACGTACAAGACATGCATTTACATTTTGACCCATTTTAAAGATGGCTGAGGGGGAGTGACAAGGCAGTCAGAAATCCTAATATTTTGGCAGAGTTCATTCCAGGCTCCTAATGGGAAGAAAAATTACAGTCTAGATTTAAATATAGTAGCGTATTCTTATGTTTTATTCATGACAATCATTTAATTAGCAGATCTTTGCCTCTACTCCACTCCCCATTTCTTCTTTTGAAATGTTCTGGCTACACTGCACAGTTCAAAGAGCATGCATACCCTCCAGGGAAAAGCAGAATGGGCCCTGGGCTTTCTGCTCAAAGTGGACCTGGTGATAGTTTTTAGTTCAGCTCAGAAAAGAGGCTTTGAAGTTGCTTTCCTAATGTTTTCCCTTCCTGCACTTGAGTTCACACCGAAGAGGTCTCTGGGCTGCAAACTGGATTCCCTTCAGATGAGACCAAACCAAAAGATGCACCTCTGAGGTGCACCTGGCATGGTCTAGCTATGAGTGCACATTGGGTTGACAGGCAGCCTGGCGCTAGTCTAGGGTTAAAGCCACCAACAGGCCGGTAGTGCAGACCCTGGGTACCCAGAAACATCTGTCTGACTCTACAGATCTGCTCCTGTTGCACCCTACCGCCCTCTGATGCAGACATATCATCATGTGTCCTTTTTTCCATACTTTGAAGATGGAGGGAAATTTTATCATCAGGGACCAACTGATCCTGTGGTTTAAACTGCAGATGGAAAGTCATAAAGTCCTGGAAAGCCACCTTCACATCCTGAGGTTCTGAGCAATGCTTTGTGTCACAAGACCTGGCTGAGCTCTCCCTGATGGAGAGAGTACCACGTCAGTGAGCCCTACAGCTTCAGCAGGGGATAGTGTTATCTGCTGCGTGCATCCCCTTCCCTTCCTCTGACCCAGTGCTATCCTGCAAAGTACCTCTTTCCCAGATCTGTGGTGGTATTGACATTCCGAACTGAAATTTAATTCTTCCAAGGTACACCAGAGGTAGAGTACAGAGAGAATTTGAAAGGGGCACCAAGGGGCTGTAAAAAGACCACTGCAGCACCTGCGCATCATGCAAAATCATTGGGGAACTCACAAATACTTCTCTGCAGCTCACTTTCTTTTGGGAGTACACACAAGTATATTCATACTCCTGTCTGCCTCACTACCACCACAAAATGTACTGCTTCCACCTTGTCCTTGGTATAAAAGAAAAAGACAAAAAGTCCCCAGAATGACATCACACCTGTCTTTTTTTAATCATCTTCCAGTCCCCTCCTCAAAGATGTACTAATTTGGTACTGTGGGATGGCAGATCCTTACTAGGAGTCCATATTATTCAGTAATATCCTTAGGGCTCTACTAACTAATTTCTCTAGGGGTTAGGAAGGAAAATGGGAAGCCTGTTTCCCAGGAGCAAATGAAGCAAATCTATCTGACTGGCAGACTCATGCACACGCACCATTTTTTGCAGTCTAGTTCCATATAGACATAGAAGACAACTGGACCAATAGTGAAATCAAGAATGCTGCATTCAAACAAGTCTGTCATGCAACCCTGATATGCATGGGAGAGCCTCCAGTTTCAAAGATAAATCATAAGTTGTACACATAAAAATCTTCATTTCACCACATCTTCTAAGGCAGATAAACTAAATTCCATATCAGTCACCACATTCTGATCTCCTAAGCTTTTCATTGTTTTAATGCAGCACTGGAGTAATGGTGCCAAATAGTGCAGTTTACAATATAGAGAAGCTAGGTAGTTTGGAGGTTTGGTTTTTGGTGTTTTGGTGGGGTTTTTTTGTTTGTTTTTTTTGTTTTTTAAATACTCATCTCATTTATATATAAGTTTTGATCTTAAATTACAAGGTGTTCTGCTTACTTTTTATTAAAGATATTGGGGATATATTTTAACTACAAAGAGTTCAAGAAAGTGTCTTAATAAGCTTTTTATTTAAAGAGGGATACTGTATGTAACCCACAAATACTCTTACAAATGTAAATCCCTGAATTTGAAGTGCTTGGTACTTTGCAGGCTGTGTTAGCCTGGGCACTGAAGAAAGGACAGAGCAGTATTTGATTCCAGGTCACCACTTGCAAGATGGAGCAGGGACAATTTGTTGTGTGTTTTTTGATGGCAAAGGCAGGTTTCAGTCATCAGCTGAGCTGAAAGCACTCCTCTTTCCCAATTTTCTTTGCAGGTTTTCACAAGATAATTGACTTTAAAAAGGCAAATATCTACAACTATTTTCTTCTGGAGAGGGCTGTTTGTCTCTTGCCTCTATTCTCTCAGCACGTTAGGTTGCCAGTGAAGCCTGGAGGGAGCTGAGTGACTGCTGCAAGCTCCCATCTAGGCAGGAGCACACATCTCATCAGAACATTCCACTGAGAGCCACCTTCTTCCTGGAAAAGCAGATGTTGGCTTGTTCCATAGGAGATAGTATAATGTCCCTTACCACCTTGCTCAATTTAGTACATTTGCATTCCTCTGCTTCTTGTCACTGGGGATGTCTTAGCTGGTATTTAATGTTTTGGGTTATTTAAATTGGATCCAAATTGTATTTATCTAGGTCTATTAGAATTCCCATTCTGATTTTACACTTATTCTGAGTTACAGCTTCAAAGGTATCCCCTCCCTCCTTGTTTAGTTCAGTCTGTTTTTCTTTTTCCTTTAAAGTTCCATCTCTTCCCAAGACCAAATACTTGTGAAGGTTTGGTTTTGGTTTTTTTTTGTTTTTTTTTTCCAGTAAGCACAGGAGCACAAATGTGGTCCCTAACCCTACAATCTTGCCCTCTAATTGCATCAGCATGTCCAGTCTATCTCAGTTTCCCTCCCAGCACCGCCTTTTTCAGAAACAATGCTTCTGGGCAGAAAGCTGAAATCTCTGGAGAACCCTATGGTGGGCTGTCTCATAACAGACTCATCAGCCCTCTACCTGCATGCGTATGCATAGATATTTTTAAAGGACAAACTGGAAAAGGCCAGTAGTGAGGTCAGACAAAAGTAAGAAGCCAAATATCTTGTTATCTTGAAAAGGGCTTGCATGGTACAGTTGTATCTTTTCTTACTTGGACACATAATGGTAGATTCCCCCTCAGGTAAAAACAAATTGAAAGGAAATGGAAAATAACCTATAATTTCTCTGTCCCTGCAAACATTCCAAACTACCCAAAACACACAAAGCTAATGGAGTTTATAAGGTGAGGGACTGACTAAGAGGAAGGGCTTATAAGAAGTTAATGAGGATTTCAATCAAACAAATAACTGCCTTTATACATACCCTCAACCAAAGTCATTCAAAAATATTTAACTCAAAAACACACTTCTAACCTTCCTTATGTGTGCACATATCTCTGTGTGTGTGTGTATATATATATATTTTTTTTTTTTTCCTTCTTTGTTAGATGGATAGCCCATGCAGGCTGAAAAGCTGGATAAGCTGTAGCTCTGACCTTCAGCCAGTACCAAATACACAATCTTACCTGGGAACAAGTCAAGAAAGACATGTTGGTAGAGGACTGGGCAGTCAGGTCATTCTCCTAATTAAGATAGTTAACAGAAAAGTGAGATCTGGCCAAGCTGAGGTGTATCAGTCTTACTCGGGGACTAGTTCCACTTTTTTCCCCCCCACCTTTCTCAGCCTAAGCACCATGAAAACTGTCCTGTTCGCGGTCCTTTGTTCACTACACTTCTGTGTATGCAAGTCTTGGTTCTGTCGGTTCTTTTCATTTGTGCAAGAATTCCCAATAAAGATCAGCACATGCTAAGGCCAAGGTATAAAGGCCTTGAACCAGGAATGCACTAATGCAACCTACAATTTCTTGGTCATTTAGCAATACTTTTTAATAAACCTACCAAGTACCATAAGATAGATAACTAGAAAACACAGTGTATGTATTTAGGAAGGAGTTAGCTGGTAGGAAACAAGGAATGTGGATAACCACAGTCCTTGAATTCTGACTTCAGTGGGGTGCAAAGCTTCAAAACAGCTTTTAAGGGAAAAGATAATTACAGACATGGAGGCCAAAAGAAAATGACATAAAATACAGCATGGGCTTAACGAAAGTAGATTGTACCAGATTAACCTCATACATTTCTTTGACAAGATAACCTACAGTCTAGACAAAGGACATGTGATTGATCCCATCTGTCTTAACTTTAGTGAAGTCTATGGTAACACACGGGGAATTATTAGTAAAACAGGAAGAGATGGGGATTAGCTGAGAAATTGTGAAGATGAGAAGCTGTCTCAAGTCAGACACACAGTGTACTTTTTGAAAGGGAAGGTTTATGGCTGAAAGGAAATTATAAATGAGGTTCCTCAAGAATCAGCTTTCACCCCACTTTATAAAACTTTATAAAACTCACTAATGATCAGGGAAGAAACATTAGGAAAACACTGATGAAAAAAGAAAATAACACACAAATGGAAAGTGTTTTCAGTGCAGGGAAAAACTGGATTACACTACACAAAGAAATGGATAACTCTGAAGACTAGGTTAATAAATTGGGAAGAAATCTGAAAGTACAAACTGAAGGATCACAATCTTTGGAAATAACAGCAAGAAATTCTCCTGTGGACTGAATTCTCCTCCCTTGGAAATGGCTAAGGAGAAGAAGGACTTGTTTCTGCTTGCTGATTTGTAGGAGGGCTATGAGCCACTAATATGAGGACATTGTGAAAAAAGCAAACGCCATCCTAGCATGCATAAACAAGAGCTGCTTCTGTAGAGGTGGGGAAGGATGCTTGCTGTTTGGAGAAATAAAATTTCAGATGGAAGAGGTATAGGGAAGAATTACAGGGATAATTGAAGGAATGAGGAACTTTGGTGAAAAGTCTAAAAGAAACTTGAGATAGGAAGACTGAAAGGAGCATGATTATTATACACTAAATTATTTAGGCTGAAATCAGAGTTCACCCAGGAATGAATGACTACAAGCTTTAAATTGGATTGCTTGGGCTTGAAAAATATGGACTTAAGAATTAGATTAATTTTTTGGTGGGAATAAGAAGGACAAGAAAACTCATTTTAAAATACAGTCTTACAGTGACAATCATGCGATACAGTGCTTTCACTAGCCAGGGATTGCACGAAACTAACTATGAAATCTCCTTTCCAGTCCTGTGTGTTACATTTAACAGAAGCAGAAATCCAAATCTGCTATTTAAAAAGAGCAGTTAGAGGACAAATTTCTGCAGAGCAGAAGCTTATTCCCTAGAGGTAGGGGTTTTTTTAGCCAACAAAATTTAATCTGACAGACAATCTTGACAATCAGGAAAGGTCAGGGACTTTCTCTTTGCAGTGGCCACCCCTTGCATGAGCAGTGCAAAGGAGGGGCAGCAGTGCCAGCCTGTGCAGGTCTGCAGATGGCTGTGACCTGTTGCCATCACCCACCTTGGTACACAAACCCTTAAACCTCAGAGAGAGATTCTATGAGCGCAGGGGTGGATGTGGACATGCATTTGCTTCTGGTAAGAGTTTTCCTCCTGTTTTACATTCACAGCATCTCTGTGCAGCTGGCAAAAGCAGGCTTCAGGCTCAGGCTTGAGGCACAGGCTATGAACGTGTCCCATGATAGATTTAATCTAGCTAACGTAAGTCACAGGAAGTGTGAAGATGTGGCAGCATGGACTCCAGTGGGACTGCAGAAATCCTGCCAGGGACTGGAGTTACGCATACTCCAGTTTAATCAACACCAGCAAAATGTGCTTCCCAAGCTGCCATTTTTTATGTAGACATATCCTCCAAAGCTAATAATCCTTACTATCCAGAGGATTCCACATCTAGAAATACACTACAGTTTAATTTGCACTTGATACTGTAAGAAAACAAGCAGGGAGCTGAGTGCTAGCCCCTCTGAGTTTCTGTATCCTAATATAGACACATTTCATTACTGTTGTCCAATTTATTGGGGTCTTTCTCAGGCCACTGATGGTCCATGTTATTCCTGTACATGAAATCAGTAGGAGCAATATATTAGCCAAAGACTGTTTATGATGCACTGAGAGGAGATTGCCCAATTGAGACAGTGCTCTAGTGCTTCCCAGACAAAGTGCAACCACAACTGTAGGTGCAGAAAGAGTATTTTTCACCTATCTCTTTTTTAATCCTCTCTCAATTCTTTAATGACCCAACTGGTTATATAAACATAGAAAAGCGTTTCAGCAAAAGTACTTCAGGGAGGTTTAACAGATCTGGGAAGTATTGTTCCACAGAAATCATCACCGTTATTGATGTAGGCAGCAGTAATTCAGCTGTGATCTGAAATCTGACAAAAAACACATGAAATAGAAGGGCTATAAATGAAAATGGTTAAGCTTTCAAGACAAAGACAGAATATGAGAACTAATACAGCATCATTTCTTTTGCAGAATTAAGTAATTTTGTAGGAGAAGGCTCTGTTTGACAGAGATCAAACTCATTTAAGGTAACAAAATTCAATGATTTTCTAACCTCACATGATGAAGTTCTGCATATATTACCAAAAAATCTACCCTGCCCTAACTTGTGCATGTTACTCCAAAATAACCTTTATCAGGTGCTTCCTGTAGGGAAACGTTGGAACATAGGAGAGCAGGCTGTAGGTAACAGACGTCTGCTAGCCACTTTTTAAACCATCTCTGAGGGCCCAGGCTTCCTGCAGGTAGCTCCATTCCTGTCAAGAACCGCTAGCCCAAATCCACAGAGCATTGCAGGTGCTTTGCACCACTTTGCAACACAAAGCATCAGGCTGGGTTTATCACCCAAGAAACAAACATAGCCTGCCATTTTCATGGACAAAAAATGAGGATCACAGCCAGAAATATTTCCTTCGAGTTATGGCACAAGTCTTACAAAAACAGTTGAAGTTCATCACCCTTGAACTGGAATGCTAGAATTGCTTTTGCCTCAAAACCAAGCTCTGAGCACTAGCCTACAGCCACTACGGATCAGTGCAGTGCCATTTTGATCTCTCTCTAGTGCAAGGTGACACCATCGACTGCCTTTTGATGGCAAATTATCCACCAGGGCCTTCTTAATACATGAATATAAATTTAGAGGCTAACTTGANTTTGCCTTTGCTATACCATGGCAAATGGGGGACAGACTCCTGTTGCCTAATATTAATATCCAAAAAAACAAGGTTGTAGACTCAGTTGTCAATGGCAACAGCAGTATAATTGTTTAGCCTCTAATTAATAGCATAAAGTGAGTGCAGTTATTAGTAAGCTTATGTTTCCACAAATAGAAATTCTGGTTCCTTTCTGTACAAATATGCAGCACACAATCCTAATCCAACTGCCCAGAATGGGGCTTACCTGTAAATTTTCTAGCAGTTGACTCCCAACTTTAATGTTCAAGACCCTACCTAACGATAGACGACAAAGACTTCCACACACTGAAATTATTTTTAGATGGGTTTCATCAAAGTTGTAGATTTCCAAACAGCAAGCTCTGACGCTTTTTGTGTCTGCCCTATTACATTCCCAGCCTGGCTAGGTAGTCCAATGGGGCTATTTTTACAGCAGTGGAAGCTGGAGTTATGTTCCTGTTGCAAACTGCCTCTGGAGAAGCTTTTCTTTCCATTGATGAAAGACAGACCTCCCCACTCTGCCACTTGCACTAGACAACTCAAGTTGGCCAACAGGAGTATCCTGCTGTCTGCTTTGTGGCTCTTTTTGTTCATTGTATTAATTTTTTTCCTGTAGGTTTTGAGAAGCCCAAATTCCCAAGCAAAAGCCAAGTCATCTGAGCTGCTTCACACAGAGAACAACATTCTCACTCTTTGCACTTGGATGCAGAGCGACTGCTTTCACTCAAATATTTAGCCAAAGCACATTTACATTTGTCCACCTTTTGCTTAAGCTCCCTTCCCCATTTCCCTGCCTGCGCAAGCAAGGAGTTTTAGGATCATAGGAATGAGTGCTCTAGCAACAAATTGCACTGGTGTGTAAATTATGCTTCCTTACCCCACCTCCAGCAAGCTATACCTTGCTCTTGCAGGATATTTATGGGTAAGATGATGCAAAGAGATACTATCCTTGGATATAGGGTATGAATCAGTTAAAACAAGGATGAACAGGTTTTCTTTGGGGAAACAAAACCAGTTCACATTTCTTTGTTTTCTTTCAGAGGAAGGAAAAGTTCAGGCTGTGACCATACTGGGAGGGGTGAGACCTTCTGGAGGATGTCTGGTTGTAGCCAAAGATTTCTCTGGTCAGCCAGCTGAGCAATAGAAAGGATTTCCTAAACTTTTGGTTTCCCTCTGGGCAAGCAACCACAGTATACGATTCTAACATCTGAAACTCCATCTTAAAAGCAGGAAAGATTTTGACCTTGTGACTCTGTCTTGAAGGCTGCTGCATTGCTCTACTAATAGTAACCTTCTTCCCATTTCCAGCCTATATTTATTCATGGCCCTCTTACATCTGTTCCCTCTTGCACCAGCATTGTCCTCTACCTTAAATATCTCTCTTGCTTTGTAGAGTTTACCTCCCTAATGTATTTATAGATAGCAATCATATCCCATTCTCAGCCTTCTCTCTGTTTGTCATAATAATGCTAAGCATTTATATAGCATTTTTTATGTCTGAAGTTCTGCACAGACATTATGAGTTTCTCCTCACCAAGAAGATAGGCAGATAAGCAATATGAGAGTTTTCATTTTTTCATTTTTGGCTCCTTGTGCGTGTGTGTGATGAGATCATTCAGGCAGAAAGCTGAAGCTGTCACACTACAGAGAAGCATCACATTACAGCCAGGAGAAGAGTCAGAATTTACAAGCACCAAATAGCATCCCAGGAAACAGACTGGGCCAAGGTCTGTTTCAGCTTGGTTTTGCTTTATATCAGTTTGCCCCTCATCCTAAAAATAGGTGTTTCATAATAGTCCATAATCTGACCTATTAGAGAAGTGACATTTTAGTAGGAATGCTGTTATTAAATTTGCTAGTAACACATAAAAGAAAATAAGCTTACAATGTATATTATTTTCCTATGACATTTCAATACTGTGGCCACACTATTGCTCACCAATCCAAGGGTCACAGCTGGCCATGCTTTGTTTTGAAAATCTTGAAGGATCCTAATTTTAGAAATTTTTTAATGGAATGATAACAGCCTCATATCTCCAAAAGCAGAGGAATGTATCTGGAGATACCAAAAGAACGTATATTAAAAAGTAATGAAGAAATGAGATATGTCTGATTGCTTCCAAGAAAATCTTGCAAACAGCACAAAGCCAACATGAAAATCTAGCAGGATCTCTGGCTAGTTTTCAGATACGTAGCAGGGAACATGTAAATCTTTAGTGCTCAAAGAGCTGCAAAAAGAAAGCAAGGAATCCGATCTTACACACACAAAAGACAAAAGCTGAGCTTTCCTTTTCAAAAGGTATCCAATTCATGTAAATATAACCCATTGAGTTTTTATTGAATAAGAGTCCAAGCAAAATCAAAGTGGTAGACATCAATTCCTCAGTAAAAGGGAATTTCAAATATCTGGGTAACCTTGTATCTGATTAAAAAAAACCCCACAAACTAAAGACAAATTAAATCGATGGTTAAGTGTCTCTCTTCAAAGTCCCATTTCACATGTCAGGTGATTTCCAACAGACAAGTTTCATTGCCTCCTCATGACCGCTGCAAAGCTCCACAAAAATTTGGCTATGTCAACAAAAATGTTGATCTCCACTACTTTAGGTGTATTAGTGCTTTCTCCCTCCTCTTTTTCCAGTAATGAAAGTTGGGAGGAGAGAGAAAGGTTTTAAATTGGAAAAGTTGCAATATTCCTAATAAAAATTATAGCATAATTTTAAAAGCAAAGACAACCTGAGAGACCACTGTCTGTCTTGAGATTTGCATCTCTTCCTGAGCCCCACCAGGGCAGCAACCCCCAGCAGTTACAGGTGAGCCCAAAGTGACTGCTAAATGGCAGAATATGGTAATTGTTTTTAATTCTATCTGGGCTTCAAGAGCAAGCACCCAGCCAAAAAGGGGGTCTCTCTTCCTGCTTTATTCCGCAGTCCCTGGAGCACTCCAGCACACCCAATGCAGACCCTGAAGCCAGGCCTGAGCATCATCAGGACTCCCTTACACCCAACCACAGCAAAATGCAACTCAAATGCCAAGCCAATGACTGTACCTCCAGCTTGTTGTCATTCTCACCAGGGAATGCCAGAGAAGGTGTTACAAATCAGCAATTAACTAAATACATGTTATAGCAGCAGACTCTCATGCAAGCCCAACTAAGGAATTCCCCAAAGCAGGCCAAAAAGTAAATTCTGATGTCAGAGGCACCTAGACCTACCAGATCAGTAGCAGAAAAAATTCTTCACTGACCAGCCACTGAACCACCAAAAGACACGGTAATATAGACTGTTAAGGTCATTATCAAACAACAAATAGTAGAAAAGCACTGTATGATTCAAATCAACTTAAACTAAAGGTAGGACAATCCCGACTCATAATTACAGTCTGTTTATTTTGAGCGGGTCAGCTTTAAGACCTGCTTATTAAAGTCAAGTGAACTGAAGATCTCAAGGACCTAAGAGAAGGCATAAAAACCTCTCCAAGTCAAATGGCCAAAATAAAATCTGGTATATGCATTCTAAATGCAGAGAAAGGAAAGACTTTACAGACCCTGCTGGACAGACATCTGCATGAAAAATTATAGTGAAGATGTCTACAAGAAAGAGATAAAGACTGACCAGTAAAGAAAACCACCTCTTAACTTTATACTAAGACAACAGCAATTAATAGAATGCTATAAAAATGGAGGAATGTCTTTACTGCAGTCCTGCAACTGTGTCCTCAGTCCAAGACCATTCAATATTTTCATTAATGATGCAGATGATAGAATACAGCATATGCTTATTAAGTTTATAGACAATAACTAAAGCTGTGAGAACAATGGAGGACAGGACTGAAATTCAAATTATGTTGGGAAATTGGATAAATAACTTGCAAAAATGGGATTCAATTCAACTAGAAAGATAAGCGTGAGGCACAACAGTCGTTTGCACAAATACAAGATGGTGAACAACTAGTTAAGTAGTAATTCACCATAAAAAGGTGTGAGGATTATAGGGGATTACAAAATAAGTACAGTTCAGCAATGCAGGGCTAATACAAAATATATAAACAGGAGGATAATCTGTGGAATATATTAAGTAGTACTTGTTCTCTCAGTGCTGTGTAGTCTTGGCTTTAGTATAGTGTCTACTTTGAATACTTCAAGAAAGAAATAGACTAGAATCCAAGAAGAAACAACAATTGAAATGGTTGAAGGTTAAAAATATCTGACCTACACAGAAAGAGTAAACGAATAAAAAAAAAATTTTAAAAAAAAAGAGGGAGAGAAGACATGATGACAGTTATTGGAGGGACATATAAAGAATAAATCAAGAACTGTCCTAACACAAATGGAAAGTGTTCAAAGGAGAAGTAAATGGACAGTAAACCTTTTTTTAGCTTGATACATAAACAGCAAAGAAAAGAGCAAGGTCGTTAGACACTGAAGATGGAATCAATATTAAACATAATCTTGGTAGGGGCCATAAACTAAACGAGCACTTTAGCATATTTTCACTAAAGATGACAGTACAGCATACTCAGATGGTGTAGAATAAAGGCACAAAAGTAGGGTCACTATAAAACAGAGGCTAAAGTGAGGTGGAAGAAAAAGTCAAAGGACCTTAATTAATGCAATTTAAAATGTCCACATCTATCCAAAAACTCTAGGAGAACTTTCATGGGAAATATACTGTAATAGAAATAGCAAATATACTACCTGCACTTGAAAAAAATAGTAAAAAACAATAGTAATAAATTCCAGTGACATACCTGAATCAATTTTGCAAGAAGCAATAATCAAAGATTCAGAAATAAGGGAAATTGGTGAAATAAGATTCAAAATAGATTAATCTAAAATAGGTTGGACTAACCTAACAACTTACTTTCTACAGTGTATTTGGGCTTTAGAAGAACATCTGTTACGACACCGCATGGGAAACGACCTAGACAATATGACTTAGTACTGCCTAATTAGCAACAGGCTGAAAGGAGGTAAATATGGGTATTCTCAAAGACTGATTTCATAGACAATCTTATTCAGCAATATTTGTGTTAGTGGACTCAGCAAAAAAAGTATGAAGGCAGTTAAGTAATATGCTGATATGACAAATCTTGTGAACATTGTCATACAATAAAACACTGATAATTAAAAGGAGGTTGGGGAAAAGGGATGATACTGCACTGAAGGGCAGTAGTAGTAAGGGGTGGATGAGAAATGCAGGCAAAATATGGGAGGGCATCAGTTTGAGGAGAAGGAAGACATGAGTAAGCTATCTTATCACAAGTGATATTGAGCAAAGGTAATTGCACAAGACACAGGGCATGCGGAACAGCTGAAATGTCCTTTGGAACCCTGTGGGCAATTCTGGTGATCCACATTCCAGAAAATGATGAATTTAAGCTATTTAAACTGAAGCAGGTGCACAGAACAGCTTCTAGGATGATCAGGAAAATAGAAAGCTTATCTGAGAAGAGGAGAAACTGTTTAACAAATGAAGGCTGAGAGGGAATATAATTGTTCTCTATAAACATATCAGAGGTAAACACCAGGGAAGGAGAAGAGCTATTTAAGCGAAAGGCCAGCATTGGCACATGAACAAAAAGGTAGAAGCGGGACATAAATAAGGTTAGTCTGGGAGCGTGATTTCTAACTGTCAGAGGAATGAAATTCTGGAGAAGCACTAAGGAGCAGGAAATCTAGCTATTTTACAGTGAATTTTTATTGGTCTGTGGAGGTAACGTGTAAGGTGGCTGCCTGGGACTACAGGGGGATTTAACTCAAGGAGACAGAGAAATCCCTTCAATCCTGTATCTCATAAAAATACAGAGGTCTCTCTAGAGTAGGCTGAACATGCATGCATAAATCAGTTGTGCTCATCATAGAAGCGTCTCTTCTAACATGCACGGTGCAGGGCACAAACAACAATCCTGAGGGGTCCTTCAGGATGCTGCTGTGATAAGACAAATAGGAGACAACTGTAACACGAAACTTTCCTCTAATAATTTTCAAGCCCCCTGCTCTATAAGCTTTCCAAAAACCAGTAGCAACACATACATTGGTGACACTGCACATACAGTCTGATGCAGCAATAACTTATCAAACTGCATCAAAAAAGTGGTTATGTGCATGTATTAAAAAACAAACAAACAAAAAAAAAAACCCTCAAAAAAACAGAGAAGAAAAGGTTTTGATAATCTCTTCAGGTTAAATCCTGCTATTCCTACTCCAGGATTACTACCTAAACAAAAACCTGTATTACAGAGACTTTAAATTCACAAGTATTTCCAGAGGAAGCCGCAGCATACACAAACATGCTTTGCAACAATTATAACTGGTCACATCTAAACCTCAAACCCGTTAGGAAATAGTTCTGCAATTTTTTCTGACTCTTAAGGTGTGTTTTTGACCCCATTTTGTTCCTCAAACTACTTAATGAAAAACATTGCTTAAAATGAAATAAAATATTATGAAAGTTTCTGGTCAAGTATCTATTATAAGCTATAAAAATTTCAATGACAAAAACGTCTTTATAAATTATTTTTGCTTCAATAATAGTTTTGATAAAGTTTGACAAAATATTCCATTAAATTTGCAGTAAAATGACTGAGATACAATTCATTGGAAGTAATGAATTTTGTAAAAGTTAACAGCCTATTAGTTGTCAGACAATCTTTTGGACAAAAATTATATTTTAGTGAGAATTTAGCAATACCTGTTCTCCTTTGCCAAGGAGAACAACTTTAAGTCCTGTCCTACATTACAAATGGGGACAAGGGGAAAGGAAGATAATTTGCCCAAAGGGAAAACAGTGCATTAATTAAGTACCAGACCTCAGGCTTCCAGACTCCAAACCCCAAATCTTTTTAACAAATGATTTATTTCTGAAAGTACACATGCAAATATCTGGAAAACAGTAAAATATTTTTTCTGTCTGTGCAAAAAAGTTCTATATATGATATATTTTGCAAAACTATATAGCTTTTGAAAGTTCGTTTTGCTGAAGAATAATCTCCATTTTCCAAGGACTGACATAGGCCTGGTTATAACTGTGAGAAAATGCTGTGAAATTAAGTCTCACTTTGAGACAGAACTCAAGCAAACTCCAAAATTCACAATGAACGTCATGTCTGCACAGCAGATCTGTACAAGGATTCAGGAATTACGAGGTTCCTAGTCAAGTCCTGTATTAAAAGGTAAAATGTATTCTGGGGCAGAAAGATGACACAAGGTCGATGAATCACTTAAGTTCTCAAAATAAAACCTAAGTAAGACTTAAGTGGGAAGGGAGCTTACTTCTGGCTGCCTGCCCAGGGCAAGAGACTCTACTAAAGGCTTGCACAACATACCAGCTTGCACAACGTGCCCATGTGCTGCTAGGTGGGCCCTCCACTCTGGGTCAAGCTCAGCCAAGTATTGCTCACTTTCAGATAGGAGTCAGCAGATAGCACATAGCTCTCCAATGAAATTAGCTGAAGTATGTTTGAGACTTCCTTCTGGCCTGCGAGAAGATCCCAAAGTATCAGAAAGCCTCGTTTGAATTTGTGGCTTATAATTAAACTTAAATCCACAGCTGATGAAAGTCCTAATATTTATTTAGTATAGTTTCTTTATTGCCACTCACATGGCAAAAAAATATAAATCTCAACAGGCTAGTGGTAGGACCCTGGATTTAAGGGAGCTTTAATGCTTTAGCGCTTGTCGACAGCATGTTGTTTCCTTTAAATGCTATCATAAAAAAGAAAAGCAAATTAAGCTATCAAACAACCATTTTCCAGTGTGTTACAGCCAGTACACAAAGAAGGGAAACATTTTATTTACGGGACTGAAGCAGGAATCTGGAGATCCAAGGATGTCTATTACAGAGGGGATCAGATGGAGTCAACAACTCATGCCCCTACCAGTCAGAAGGGACGTACCTTCAGTGTATAAACTGGAGCTACATTAGTACCACGACAGGCCCAAGTTTAAAAGCCCTGGAAGGGATAACAAGGCTCTTTGGCTTTCTGAGACCAGGTCAGATTTTCCAGCAATGAGGATAACATTAAAACTGAGTGAGGATGAATGTTACATTAATGAAGTGTCTTACAACTCTAAGAGAGGTTTTTCCATAAGCAAGCAGACTTATGGTAACACGGACATTTCTACTCATGGATGTCCACAATAAAATATAGATAAACATTGTAGACAGGCAAATGATCTTGGAAATAAGTCAGGACACTTAAACACTAATCTTGTTCTTACCGCAAAGGAGGAGGATCTTTAAGGGACACCTACAAAATCACAAATGCTTTAGAGGAAGAAGGGACCGCTCTTACTTGGCAGAGCTAGAAGGCATCCATGGGAATAATCAAACAGGAGGTTTAAAAACAAACAAACAAAAAAAATGTATTTTCTTCACTCAACTGAATTTTTTGTGGAGGTTATGGTGACACTACACTTACAAGGCCATTTCATGGCAATTCATGGAGAATCAGTTCATCAGTTGCTATATGCAACATCCAGTTTGAGATCTTTGTAATACGTGAATATGTGAGGATATATCAGGATTTTTACCTGCTAATTCACCCTGAATTTGCCCAGTTGGTAATACGTTTTCTTTAAGCGTTCACTGCTGGTAGCTGCACACTGAGCCTTTGGTCAGATCTGGTACAGACATTTGCTTCTGGCATGCCACAGGATCACTTAATCTCTGAGGCTCTGCTTCATCTTCTGCCCTTTCCTTGTCCTGTCAACTCAGCCAGGAAATATTCAAAATCAAAGATGGTCTCCTACCATGGACTGTCAGTACCCAACAGACTGGGATGTCAATCTCATCTAGGATTTATGAATACTGCAAATACAATTTGAAGATAACAATCAGGATTTTTTTCTTTGTTATTATCCCATTATGCGTGCACAGGGAATGGGCACTCAGTACGAGGCAACTTGTGTGAAAAACGGTGTTTAACTGCTTATTTAAACTTTCCCTTGTGCCTCACTGCTGAAAATTATGCTTAAATGTCTTGAGACAGATACTATCTACTGATATGCAAAATGGGAGTTACTAAGAAATTCCTCAGCTCTGAGCTTCCCTTGGGATCCTGATTCCCCATGTAATCTTAATTACCAAATCAAGTAATTTCTCCAATGCCTCCAAAAATCCTCTCCAATAGCAACAAAGAATGCATGTTTGATATACCCAGAACGTAGCCAGCAACAGCAAGTTTCATAAGATTGATTTCCAGGTGCAAATGGAATATTTTACTGCAAAAAAATTTTTTTGCTTGCTTTTTGATCCCTAAAAACTGTAAGCTGAGATCTGAAGGAAATGCAAAACTTGTAAAATTCCAGTAAGAAAGGCCAACATTGATCATATTCTGTGGTTATTCTTGCCCATGGAACACCTTCAGAAATTCCTGTTACAAAACTTTGTGGTGCCACAGAACCATGTTTTCACTCTCTGCACATGCATCAGGGATAGGCATAAGAGAGAAAGTTAAGCAAAGCATTTCAACCTCAGTCAAACTTCTCTTGCTTTGGTGAGTTTCATTCACAGAATTAATGTTGTTTCTAGCGGCTTTTGTGTACTTTAATAGTCTAAGGGCTCCAGCCACTAGAAGTAGGTCAAATATACACAAAACCTTTCAAAACCAGAACTCAACAGACCAAAAAGTCCAACTTAGTTCAAAATGTTAATATCTCTCCATAAAACACTTTGCTGTCCTTTTGTAAAACCCTGCCACTGACATAGCCATAAAAAGATGTATATGTAAAGTGCAGCATAATGGACTTTCAGAAATTAAGTCATTTTAAAAAAAGAAACACCAGACAAGTATTTCTACATTACACATTTATGACTTAGTTTGCTAATTAAAATAGATAATAAATATGCTCACATGAAAGGCATCCCATACGATTTCTTGTTGCAACTCAGTGACTTCTATTTTTTCAGTACTCTAAAGCAAAATCTTACTTATCACAACTAATTTTCCAGATAATTCTTTGAAATGGTCCTTTCATTTAATTATCCTCTAACTCAGGGTCTTCTGTAACTAACAAGAAGGGAGCTTGAGAAACAGACAATAACTTGCAATCCATACTATCAAAGCTGCTCAGCTATAAGGCTTTGATAAGGAAACATTATATTTTATAACTGCGTGCCTCAAAAAGAAACCCACTGTGCAAGCATTTCAAAGCTGTCATTTCCAGTAGCCTTCATGTATTTGTTTCAATACTTCTTAATCACTGATTTTACTGGCAGTTGCTTTCTTCTATTTGATGCTGCATTCTCTGCTTATCCTGACCCACAAATTTTCCATATAGATCAGATAGATTTATAGACCTCCCATACTGTGTAGGGCACAGAATATTACACAAATAACATTTTAGCCTGATTAATGGGTTTATGTACCTCATTAAAACATCTTGCTTGGCTCCTGCTTCTACTACCTTAGTCAGTCCCTTTACGTAAGTTAATCTTGCCTATCATACCACATTTGTCTCAGGGTGACTATTTTTTCATTCATCCTCTTTTCTCTGCTTCACTTCTCGCTTGCCTCTCTCTCAAAATGCACTGGGAAGTCTGTGCTGCAGGTGGTCTAGTCTGCTGCACTCTCACCACTGCCAGGAGATGCCATTAGAGATGCAGCTACAACCTGCTCAAAGCACGGGGAGAAGTCACATCTCAGGTCAAGGCTCTGGACAGGGATGTGAAGCGGCACACATTAACCAGCAGTAAACCTGCAGGACTCCTTGACTGCATCCTGACACAGGGTGGAGCAAAGCAGGTGGGGTGGAGATCACAGTGGACACTTCAGGCCACCTGGTGCAAGCATAGATGCAGAAAAACCCCTCAAGGCACTGCTAGAGCAGGGTCAGCTAAACCACTGCCAAAATGCTACAGACTGGTCATACGGCGTGTAAAACCCGACACAGATAAGTCCCAGGTCCCACAGTATCCAGTAACAAAGACATAAAAAATTAGTCTGGAAATATCCATAGATGTTGATTCTGTTACTTTGCACCCCTCTCAGTAGTCCAAAACAGCAGTTTTGCCTCACTATTTCATTTCTTCCCTAAAGTAGAGATGCTTATATTGGTTTTCAGTCTGAATTGTAACACAACAGTAAATCCTTCCCAGCCACAGGAGATACTCTAGACTTGTACAAGCACAGACAAGAGGAAAGCATTACTTTTCTTATTGAAATTTAATGTATCAAGTGATTTTATCAGTCTAGAACTTGCTGGTTGGAACCTAAAGCCCATACATTTACTTGAAAGTCTCTTGGGATACTGCTGGCTCAAATAGTATAGATCCCCCTGCATATGCATCCATGGCCTCATGATGATTTTACCCTTCGCTTGCAAGACATCAAGACCAACCAGAGTGTAAATTAACTCTGTCAATGCTGTTTCCAATATCCTACATGCTGTGCCACCATCTTACACTTAAAATCAATGGCACAAAAGGCTGCCATCAGGAGCAGAGCTGGTGTACCCCAGGGGGTCCGCTGTGAAAATCCAGTACTAGTCAATTAAATCCTGTTAGCTCGCTGCTTCAGTTTACAGCAAGAGTGCTGTTGATACAAAAACAAAAGGAGCCACATTGCTTTGTGCTCTGCAGTAAAGCACACCGATGGCAGCGGGTGAGGGCTGATATCCTGATGAAAATAGGACAAAGTTGTACAGAACAGAAAAGTTTCTGTCAAGCTCAGAAGAGCAGAGGCAGCATTAGAGAAGATATTTTTTGCCCACTTTACAGTAAAGAATGAGTTCTTTGAGTGCTCTCTGCTTTTTACAGTTTGCCTTAACTTTCCTGAGGGTGCTGGGGAATAGAGTTATTTGCAAAGCAGGTAAGTGTAATACTTAAGTCAGAGAGAGCACAGTGACTTGTTGGGGTTAATATGATTTCTGCTGGACCGGTCTTCTGGTGAATATTTTCAGGTACAGAGTATCGTTGTGTCAAGTACAATAGAACCCTGCTGTTAGATTGTGCTCCTGCTCAGTGCAAGATCCTTTGTGGGCCACAAGCTTGCTCACCGTATTCCCTTGCTGCATCCAACATGAATTCCCACTAGCTGCTGGAAAGGGGAGTGACACCTGTGGTGAGATGAGACACATCCTTCAGGAAAAACAAGCATTTTGTCCAACTACACCCTCCAGCAAATATCCTTGACAGGGCAGGAAAAAAAAAAAAAAAGGTCCACCATCAAATTGACAGAAGATCTCGATCAACACTATGCCAGGCCACTGCTAGCTCCAAAAGGAACAGAGTTCACCCGTGTCTCAGGCTACCAAGGACAGTCATGTCTCCATCTTCTCCTGCATGGCATCAAGGACATCACAAGAGCCATGAGAAACATCAGGGCTGAATTGTCATCCTCTGCTTTGCTATGGCCACAAGGGAGAGAGAAGCAGGTTGCTAATGAGAAAGCCTATGTCAAGCAAAGGCTCTAAGGAGCCAGGAACCAAGGGCCACCGCACTGAGAGATGCCATCAGCTCTCCCCTGCGCAGGCAAGAGAAATGTGAACGTGCAGCTGAGCTATCTGAAACACTGGAGTCTATCTCCTCTCTTCTAGGGAATAAGTTGCCCAGGAAGAGGCAGAGGGATGCTCCAATTCTGCCTGGATTTAGGAGATTGATCAGCTGGCAGGAGGAGGTGAAAAGAAGGAGGGACAACACAAAGCCCCAACCATGGCACAAGCTTTTGGCCCAACATGATGAGGCACAGCAGCTCCAGGGCTAAGAAAGCCCACGTCAGGGACAGCTGGATGGGTGCCTCGGCTTCCTCACTGGTCGCTGGAGAGTCCTGCAGAGCTGAGCAAAGACATGTGGCTCCCAGCCTCACCTGCAGCATGAGCCAGTGCTCACTGCTGGCTCCATACATCACCTGCACTCTTCCAGCACTGCACCTTCAGCTTAAAGGGCAGTGCCTCCACCCAGGTGGCACCAAATCCCTCACTGCATCAGTATGCCTGCAACAACTTTGACCACACCAGAAAACCCTGCCTGCCTCACAGCACAGAGTTTGCATTCTCTGTGACCCAGCGCTGCCCTGGCCTGCACTGTGTAAAGCTGCAGTGTATTGCTTTCCTTAGGTCCAACTGTATCAAGCATGATGTTCAGACAGTTTTCTCTCCTGGCTTGGTTTGTTGTTGGTGACTTATTGCAGAAGCCCCTCTATCTCCACCACCTCTGTTGTGGCTCAGTAGCATTAACAACCTGTTCTCAGCCAGCTGAGTCTAAGTCTTGCTTAACACAGTAAGATTAATCTTCACTTTTGCAGATATGTGGCAAGAAGAGTTTCTTGCCAGCACATACTAGCAAATACACCAGACCTCCATAGCTACCAACCAGTACCATAAACATCTACCAACTGACCCCACTGCAATACGTCAAAAGATGCTCTTGCCCCTGCTATTAAGCAATACTACCTTCTGATTTAGAGCATGGTAGCAACTGGGATACATTCAGTACCATAACCTGCTTAACCTGCTTTCCAGTAAGGTTACAAATTGGAGCTCAAGTCAGACAAGGAACAGTTCTTGCTCATTGACTTTGAATAATTCAATGGCAATCAATTTTGCACAAGAGACAACTCAAGAACAAACTGAAAGACATGAATATTTCAACTGTAGATCAAGGCTTCCACAAATGTTCTGTATATTCTACTGTATTATGTATTTTTCACACACCTGGATACCTGTGCAAAAACATGGACCACAATATTTCATGGGACAGCACCCTGCTAAACTAGCCAGGTCTAAAAATTTAATACTTGACCTACAATGGGCCACTATAACTCCTTGCTCCAAGGAACTCTGTACCTACAGACAAGAAAATTCATCTCCAGTAGTTCCATAATATGAGTTATTGTTGCTCTTGTATGCTTAAGATTTAGGAGCATTTGATTCTAAAATTGACTATATATTAGTCTCTAACAGAGCTGACCATCTAATCTTAAGTCTTGTTGGGCAAGACTTTATTATGCTTCTAAAGCAATTCAGTGAAGTCACCCCTTTGTCACTTCATAAAGGTTAATAACAAATATAGCCATAAGAATTGTCCATACATTCCTGCGGTAGCCACTGTTATTCATTCCCAGCAGGGAATGTTTTTTTCTCCCTCAAAAACCAAACACAAAATAACTGCAAAGATTTTTTAGCTAAAGCAAAATCTTTTTCACTGTATAGAAACAGCTAATGTTTCTCCAAGGTTTCTACAAGGTGGACAAAGGGAAATTGCAGAAAAAAAACCTTGTATCAAGACCATCTTTTTATGATGTTTTCAGCAGACTATGTACCGAGTTCAGTAGAAGGGCCTCTATCAGTATCCTTGCCTACTCGTATCACCTCATTTCTTCAGTACAGCAGTAGGATGGCTGGCCAGAGGTAACCTTGTTATGTTTAGCAGAGCTTTGCACGCTGGTAGGTAGTTACTTGCACAATGCCATCAGGAGCAGTGCTGTCGTACTGCTCACATGCAGCAACACTTACAGACATCTCTGAGGTTCAGGCAGGTGCAGCACACACTTACCTCCCGGGAGGCAGGAGCTAAAAAGCACACTACATTAGTCCTCCAAAATCTTCATTAACTCTCTATTCATCTCACGAGTCATCTCAGGATGCAGACACCACTCTATAAAGCTCTCGAACATTTGCATGTGAGCTCTCCTTTGTACTAGAGACAGTCATCAGACTTGAGAGCCTGGAAGTTCGCTGTGGGGGTCTTACTAGAAGAGGTCCATTTGGTGCTTTCTCTTACAAAACTTTCAGCTGTTGAGCAGGTTCTTTGGGTCACAAGGCATATTAAGAAGCCTACCACACATTTTTGCCTGGAAGGATGAGCCTCTCAGTGCTGCTGGGTGACCAGCCACTTTGCACACTACTGCCATGTATACTTTTCTCCACAATCTGCGTGCATTCTAAAAACCCAAATACAAATACAGGAAACATACTGCATGCATAAGGAATAAGATCATCCTCATTTTCATTTTTCTTTTCAGAAGGAAGATTCCTTCATCACAATGAATTAATTTGCTAATACATTTTCCCTTAGGGCATGTACGTTTCCTTGATTGAATTAGTTATTGAAATTGATTATAGTTTAAGACCCACCCCACAATGTGTGCAAGGCCCTGATTTATTATTAAATGGTTTGACTTTTGTGCATTGGTAAAACGGACATACTGTGGATTTAACTTAGATATTTTGTTAGTTCACTGGCAATGAAGCTGTGGGTGTCACACTCAGTTAGCGTAATTTTGGTCAATGCAGCACTTGCTGTTCCCGTAAAACTAACCAGTGCAGCAATTGCCCACTTCAGTGTAAACCCATTTGAGGAACATTTCCTATAAGGCTGTGGAGGCAAAAGATGTTTTCTCCTTTGCCAGTGAAAAGGAGAGAGGCAGGATGCATGGAGTTCTGCCTAGTGGAAAGGAAAAATAGCTGTTAATTCCTCCCCCAAATAAAGGGGTTTATTTGTTTCTTTTCTTTGTCTCTATGTGTGGCTCTGTGTAGCCATTTACTCTCCCTTGAATTTTATTTCTGACTTTGTGAAATAGTAAATCTAATGCTGAATCATAAATCTAAAACTCTGCCCTCCTTACCTCAGAGGACCGAGGAGAAGATGACCCCAATAATGTGCATTCAGAACAGCACTCTCGGTACCAAGTGTGAACGAATGAGTTCAGGTAACAAGAAGAGAAAAATTACTTTAATGCAATCTGGTCCAGATGCATGCCAGCTTAATCCAGCTGACCTAGCAAGACATACTTTTTGAAATAGTAAGAAGAGCCAGAGGAGCCCTTAGCTTTTGCAGAAATAAAGAAAAATATCAGCATTAAACACTTAGCAAATTGCAACCCTCTGCAGTTATTTACTATTCTAAGCATAGGGTGGTGCCTTGCAGCATGTCATAGGTACAATGGCAGCACAGGTGGAAAACGCTGATGCTCCTTTACAAGGTTCACATTTGTATCAACAGACAATTCTGTAAAAAGACAAAAAATGCTCACTTTGCATGAGGAAGTACCACTGGATCAAAGACCTCCTGACAAGACCCACCGTTACTGTCTGATCTCAGTTTACACCGTATGCACAGGCACACAAACACGCTCGCAAGGAGTTGCTATCCAGCCAGTGGTCTGTTTGCAGGAGTGACTGAGAGCTAACACGCAGGCTGGTTCTCGTTCTCAGTGCAGGAAAACCAAGCAGCAGATTAACTGAGATCTGCCAGGAATTCAGCATGCCTACAGATCCCAACAGGAAATGGGGAAGATAATTTCTTTGAACTCCACAGCCCTCTTTTACATAGGTCTGAAACACAGTGTTTCTCCCTACCACATTCAATGTGTTTCTCTTGGAATTAAGAAACAAAGAGTTGTCCTACCATGGGTAATTTAACACCTGTAAACTCTGTAGCTTGCAGTGTAGTGCTGTACAATGGACAAGATGCCTACTCCAAATCGAGTTCCAGTAGTCTGTTTGGATACAAGCTTAAAAAAAACACTCACTATTTATTCCCCTGGCATTCTGACTGCATGTTCACCCATGATTCCTAAGACACTAAATTTAATCAGAAAAAAAGGAACACTGAGGCTTTGCTCACATTGTGTTCAAAGTAATTTCATTAATTTTCACATCAGAAACAGCATGCACCTTCTTTTTCAAGTTGGTTTAACCTATCTCTGCCTGATTTCAGTGGATGTAAGAGCTTTGGGCAAATAATTTAGGATTAAGAACACAGGATCAGTCTCAATAAAGTAAATCCATACTGATCTCACAGAAGTATTGCCATTTAACTGTGGTGAAGGTAGCTTAGCCGCAGACTCTTTCAGGAACTGTTGAAGTTCCCCAGATATTTGTCATTCTTCTGTAGTCCAGCTGTGCCTCATCAGGGGCTTACTATCTCAAATACTTCAGCTGTACCTATTTTACCTATGCCAAAGGTTCAAGTCCAGTTTACCCAAGAAGCTGTTCTTTTGTTCAATACCGACTTTGACAGTTTGCTTTCCATGAACATGTGATCTGTAAGATACAACTTCACAGTAAAAAAATAATTTTCTTAGGACCTGTGAGTTTAGCCAGCTATGAGGATGACAAAGTAAAAATGTTCCCTCTTGTTCCTCCTGATCAAAAACTTCACATCTTCTGATGCATTTCCCCATCTATCTTAAATGTTTAAGACAATTAGTTTCATGCATTTCTGATATTCCTTTTAATTCTTATTGGACTTTCATTCTAGCAATAGTTTGACCTAATGTCCCCAATTTTTCTCCCAGCTTCTTGCAGTCTCAAGCAGAAGTATTCTGACATATTGTCTGTTACAGTCAATCAGACATGAACTGTGTCCAGTGCTTGCTTATAACTTTGCTGTTAAATCCAGTGAATCCTGGACCTCCCGCTGCTGTGAAAGCTGACAAGTTACCTTCCACCATCTGGAAGAGGTGAAATGCACTAAAAATAATAACAATAATCTTTAATGGATCCAGATTAATTTTAATTACTTTTTCTACACCTTCAGTTGTCTTTGAGCTCACTTCCTTCAGAAAACCTTCAATATATCCTAGCTAATAGTCTGAGTTGTCGTTCCTGGAGTCGCTGCCCCCTCTCAAGGCACATCTGTAGCTGCTCTGTCCACACCACTGATGCAGGTGCCCAGGTGTGCAGCTGAAGCAAGCACTAAGGGCTGGATCCCACCACAAGGAGCCAGCAGCAGCAGCTATCCACAGCAGCCCTGCCACACTTAATTTGAGCCCCAAGATCAAACACATATTACAAAACAGCTTCTGTTGGAAGAAAGGTAGATTGCCATTTTTTTATTCTTTTGAAGTGATTTTGAGATCTCTTTGAAAGATGCTTAACTACTGATATTCAAAAAAATGAGGGAAAAGCAAATTTGAGGGGGCCAAATAGCTGAGGAAGCCTGCAGGGAAATTTTTCATTTCATTACGTTTTGTTGTCAGAGATGTCAGCTCACATATTTTTATCATGGCGCTCTCTTTTGTTTTCTTTAGGCTTTTCATGATTAAGAAAGAAAAAAATAAAATAAATAATAAAACAAACAAAACAATCCTAGACCAGACTATTACAAGCAAAAGCTGGAAAACTGGTACTCGGGTGAACTGTAAGCACCCAAACAGAAGGCAGTTCAGTTAGTTGAGCTGCCGAAGTAACAAAGCCAGGGTTCCTACAGACCCATTCTCATACAAACTCCAGTTGAAGCTTTTCCCGCATTTGTGACACTTGTAATCTTTCTCCCTGCTTCTTCCCCTGGTCTGTTCAGTCCCTGGAGTCTAATTAGGGTTGAGTTCACACTGAGCCTTTCCATCTACTCATTGCCTTGCAAGTTGCAGGAAGTTAAATATCCCAACAACTCTGTGAAACCTGATCAACAGATTATTATGGAGGAAAGGCCAAAGAGCTGCACAAATTCTTACCCAGAGCGTGACCATAGTACCTTCCTCCCTTTTGAAAAGCAAACTAAAAAAGGGAGCTGCTCAGTTTGTTTCGAGCATTATGAGTGCCTGTGCCTAACTCAGAGTGGATGAGGCTGGCATTCAAATGTGGCATTTTGAAAAACACAAGGAAAAATTCAAAGCTCTCCTATTGTCTCTGAGTAAGAAAGGAGGATATTGGGTGAAAGGGGATGCATGCTTGTTCAGCTGGGTAAGTGAAATAATCAACTTCTAGTCTTTGGCTATCTTTTTAATTGCTCATTAGACAGCTCATCTGTGTATACTTGCAATGGAAAAAAACCCCATCCAAATATGTCACAAGCAGGTGTGCATGCCGCTTAGCACTAACTCCTTACAGAGCTCCGAGACATGATCTCAGGAGCGGAACGGAGAAGGGAGGAGGGTATATTGATCAACCAGGGAGGCCGATATGTTCAAATAGACCCTTTTATGTTTTCCATAGCTGTAGATGAGTTGTTTAGATTACAAAAACCTAGTAAGAGTAAAGAGTGCAAGGAATTCCTTCACATGCACTGCAGCGATTCAGAAATGGCTACTGCCTTCCCACACTGAGACTTGCAACAGGACAAGTGTGCTCACAAGCAAAGGCGGCCAAATTTCCTAGCTGCACACACGACTACCGGGCCCACCCATCCTCCTGAAGCTACGCATCTCTTCCAGAGCACACCTGAAAAGATAATGTCATGCCATAATACATTCACGATAAGCAGCTTCTAGGTGAGCTTGTCTCTGCCACTCTCCTGCTAGCTCCTTGCCCTCAGCACGAACGCACATGTTACTTCGCCTGCCTCCTGCTCCAGCAGCTATTTTATTAATTCTTCACTGTGCATTAGCCTATTGGTTTATTTATTAGAAGTCAAGAATACATTTACAACATCCCTGTCTATGAAGCATTCTTTTAGGAGAGCTTCCACGCTAATTAAGTTAAATGCAATAATGACACCCTGTTGATGGAACTGAAGCTAATGATAATGATGCCATACATTTAGTTGCGAGCACCTACTCAGTTAAATGAATGAGTCTATTGTTTGAACAGCACTATGTCCCACAGCCAGGGAGAGTGCAGGAGAGAAAAACAATATGTTACAATGCAGTTGCTTTGCAGGACAATAAATAAGTTTGAAATGAACTACTCTGGCTTAGATGAACACGTGCCCAATCAATTACACCGGCCTGGTATACAGAGATACTCACTATTGGAAATATGGTGATTTCTAAAACTGGAATAATGAAAAATTGATGCCTTTTTAATCAAATGAGTACACACTTGGTCTGTCCAGAATATTTTTATTTGAACTACAATAGGTATTTGGAAAAAGGTATTTCTTCCGAGAATGTTTGAAAATCAATAATACTCCTCAACCTTTGCTGATCAGATATCAGACCTTTTTTTCAGACTGGAAATGTGCACTTAGGACTGCGTGCAAAACAATCTGAGTGAAATCACAATTCTTCATTGATTTTACACCCCAAGACTCCCATGCCTTTTTCTCCAAACACGCTTCCACCAATACAGCACAGTTTTACTGTTGTATGCCAAGATTCGCCTTTCTTAAAGCATCTTTACCTCTGGTTTAAAACAAGAGGAGGGTTTTTGTTTTTTTTTTTCTTTCAAATTACAATGTATCTGCAGTAATGTTGATCTGAACAAATTATAGGTAAATCTTTTTCACCTGCAACAGTCAGGTATGTCTCCCATAACAGCTTTCTTCTTTGCTCTTGCTTCCATGATTAAAGAAATATTAAAAATACTCATCTTCTCAAAAATAATTTTCTTGAGTGTGGAAGCTCACAGTTATACTTACATACACTATTATCCTCAAAGGCTACTTTACTGCTCAGGATTCAGAAGCTAGGTGCTGTGGTAGCTACTCCACAGGTTACTTCCTTTCCTCCTTCTCAGAAAGTTAATTTCTGTGAGATTAAGACCACGTTGTCCCCTGCAAGCTGTTGCTGAGCAGCTGCCTTGAGATTCCTTTTCTCAAAACATCACTGCCTGAGCAAATGCTGCACTTTCTCAGCTGTTTTTGCGGCGGATACAACCCCAGGTGCACCCCTCATCCTCTGGCAGAACTGCCCCCTCACACGTCTTGGGCCCACACTCTCGTCCAAGCCCCGACTCACAGATCCCACTGGGGAGAGCAGCTCACCCTCAGGGGCTGGACAGCTCAGGTCCTCCCTATCAGCTGTGGCTACACCAGCTGGCTCAGTATGAACCGTGTAAACAAGTGATCTCGGCTAACCGCACGGGAGTAACAGCCTTCTCCAATGGCACAACTGAGTCTGGAGGATGTATCAATTACATGCATTGGTAGCCACAGGCTCTGCTGTATTTTTGTTTTCTGCCCACTTCCTACCCCTCTCTGTCTGGTTAAAAGTGAGTTTTTGAGGGTAGCTTGCTCTTCTGATCACACGATTGATTTTGCAAGAGTGCCCAAACGATCTTGTAAGTAATTCACAGATCAAGTCATGGTTGCCCACATATATATGCAATTGATTTCTGGCCCTAAGACATACTATTCTTTAGCATCCAGTCCTGCAAACTCTCATGCACATCCTTAGCATGACATCCATGAACACTTCCATTAAATCAACACAACTATTCAGATGCAGAGATTTAAAGCACATCCATATGTGCTTGCAAGATTTTGGCCTATTTCTGCTGCCATTTCATATCTATCGAGCCCCTATGACTTAGCATATTTAGAAAACATCTGCTGTAGTTAGCAGAGTCCATACTACTATTTTTCCCCCTCTTTCTTTTTTATGTCCTCCCTCACAGACATGACAGCATCAAGTGTAAATGGAAGCAATATGCTGCATATACGCAGAACCTAATAGATTCCGCCTCAGACTGATATATATGTGAAACTGAACCAATACATCTTTAAACCCATAAGATCTGCAGATGTCATTTATAGCCTTGTAAATTACAAACTTTTACTGTCTTATTTTTACAGTTGATGATTGTAAAATATAAAATTGTGCATTATCACTGTGTAATAGCACAAGCTTTAGAAACAGTGCTACAGAAGGGAGCATATATTGAAAGCCAGAGTATTCAAGAGAGCCTTATAATGCCATTTTAAGCTCTACAGCTGACTGTATAATAAAACTGTAAAGCCAGATATGAAACAATGTTTGCTAATAACAGGAAAGTGAAAACCGTATTGAATTCCTAGGACTTCAGAAACCAGCAAGAAAAAACAGATGCATAGAGGACATTTAATTAAGGATAAAGACTGTTTGAGTCATGCTGGGGCATCTGGTCACCCTACATTAAACTGAATGCTACTGTGAATAATAAAGTATGTAAGGATGACATAAAAATAACTTAAAGGCAGCGTTGCAAGCTGACAGAAGCAAGGAATTCTTGAGTTAAGGTCCCCACTTTAAATCACCCTCCTGTGGCTGAAGTGCATTGCAGCCACCTTTGGCGACACTATTTCTCTCTAATGGCCAGGGCAGGAGGAGAGATCCAAATGGCCAAAAAAGGCTTCCAAAACATGTACATTTGCAGAGACCAAATGGGAATGCACCACTTTCTTGAGCAGCTTGAGCCCAGCGCTCTTCACAGCAGTTTCTTTCACTCAGAGCTTTCCAACATGGCACATGTGGCACACGTCGCCTTTCAGGCCCCGGGCTCTCTGGTGCCTGGTGCAAAGTCCCACACCTTCCATCTGATCACAGCCTGGTGGCTTCCTGAGCATCCCCCACACCACCACAGGTTGCATGCACTAGCCAGGAGTAATTTGACCATGTGATGGGAGACAACGGTGCTTATGTTTTTAAAAGTTACCATCTTCATGGTGTTCCCCAGTGTTAAATACTTCACTGCAGAGCTTTGAGGCTTTTGCTACTACCACTGTCTTCTGGCAACAAGCCCCAGAGGAGGGAGGGAGGGAGGATCACAAGATGCACAAACAGGACAAAGTAGCAACAAATCCATAAAACTCCCGTGGCTTTTAGCCAACTTTTAGTATATAAATCCAATGTCCCATTATGAAGATTTTTGATCCCAAATGTTGATGCCTACCAAACTCATGACAGGTCAATGTCTCAAAGACACTGTGTTCCTTAAAATGATGTGGAAATAAGAGAGCGCCACAACTCGTGTCCCTCGAGGGGCAGGCTGAGGTGGGGAGTCAATTGAGAGAACTGCTGCAGACACCCCAACTCTGCAAACAGCTTCAGCCACAGTTTGTGCCTTATTGGGCACCAGAAAACCTGCTGTGTGGCCCTAATTTTGTTCCCCAATGGGCATCTCTCCATCTGAACATCTCTCTTCACAGTATACCCCTGAGAATACTCTCTGGTGTCCGAAAGGGGTGACCTCATACTGCTGCTTTACGATAAAATTCAAATAAAAAAGTCTGTCAGCCATGAGAGGCATGCCCATAGAAAGCCAGGCTGCATCAGTTCCCATGCTCACAGCCCTACTAGTGCCAAACCAGAAGTGCTTTTATACAGCTTCTTGCAATTTCTCTTCAGTACTGTCAAGTTGACCCTCCCTGCTCTACAAAGAGCATCCCTGAAAGGGACTATATAAGCATTGTACATTGTATACAATAGCTTATTTATAACCAAATATCAAGTAGAGACAATATCAATTCCTTATTATTGGCTATTTTGAGGGCTTATCCTAATTTTTGCTCTCTACAATAAAAACATCACAACCCAGGTCAGTCCTCCTCCCTCCAGCTCATTAAGAGGACCCTCCTGAAATGTGTTGATGTTTTCCTAGATCTACTGAAAAATGAGTTGCAAATTACACTGACACAGGGGAGCCCTACAGCTTTGCAGCTTGTCCATGTTGCAGGACATAGTGCCATCCCAATCAGAGCAGAAATGGGGATGAGAGCCTGACAAAGTTATTTCAGAGGAGCCAGTCCTGCCAAGCCCCCCTTAGGCAGCTTCCTATTTCTGCCTGGAATCATGTGCAAGATCAAAATATCATTTCATTTCTGAGCCAGGGAGAAATTACAACTCTTACTAACCTCACTTTTATGGAAAAATTAAAAACATAGAAAAGAAAAAAAAAAGAAAAAAATAAGCAGGTGGTGGTCTATGCAATCATAAATTTGGTATTAGCTCACTTTCTAATACCTATGTGAACCTCTTCTTTTTATTTGCCTTCTGTTTTCAGAGTGTGGCTTGACCATACTTTCTCTGTGACAACACTCAGAGTCTTACATTTGCACTTTTCTCCAACATCTGGAGCAGTGCATGAAGAATTGGGTACTATTGACTGTTGTGGTTTAACCCCAATCGGCAACTAAGCACCACACAGCCGCTCGCTCACCCTCCCCCCCTGCCACAGTGGGATGGGGGAGAGAACTGAAAAAAAAACCTAAAACCCATGGGTTGTGATAAAGGCAGTTTAATGGAATAGTAGAGAAAGAGAAAATAATAATAATAGTAATGATAAAAGAATATACAAAACAAGTGATGCACAGTGCAATTGCTCACCACCCGCTGACCGATGCCCAGCCCATCCCCGAGCAGCGATCGCTGCCCCCCCAGCCAAATTCCCCAGTTTCTATACTGAGCGTGACATTAGATGGTATGGATTAGCCCTGTGGCCAGGTTGGGTCAGCTGTCCTGGCTGTGCCCCCTCCCAGCTTCTTGTGCCCCTGGCAGAGCATGAGAAGCTGAAAAGTCCTTGGCTAGTGCAAACACTACTGAGCAACAACTGAAACATCAGCGTGTTATCAGCATTGTTCTCGTACTAAGTCCAAAACACAGCACTATAGCAGCTACTAGGAAGAAAATTAACTCTGAATTAAGCTGAAACCAGGACAGTGACCTGCTATAAAAACATTTTCTCACATGCATACACGTGCCTTTCACAACAGCTCATTCCTCCACCTCTCTCTCCCCATCACTAATCTGTTCTGGAAGACCAGTCCTCAACATTTTTTTTAATTTTTTTTTTTTTTAAATATGCCATTTACGTGGCAGGTGAATAAAAAATATAACAGAATTTGAGTGAAGAGACAGAGGCAATGGCATGAAGTGTTCTGAAGAGATAGGAGATCAAAAAAGGTTTCGTTCACATGTCCCTTAAAGGTCTATTCACACGTATAACAGGCTCATCATATCCTGGAATTACTTTACATGGGAGCTCAGTGTGTGCACGGTTTTATCAGCCAGCTTCCAAAAGTGCATGCCTTTAGGAGCAACAGCCGCCACGGCAGCCTGGGGATGACAGCGGGAAAGCTGGACACCCAGAGCCAGCTACTGCTGCTGCTGGGAGCAGAATATCCAGCCTAACCCACAGCCATTTTCAGACACTCATGGGTGAGGTTTTAAAAACAAACACACATGAGATAAAATGTACACACATAAATATACATATACATGCACACATNAAAAAGAAAAAAATAAGCAGGTGGTGGTCTATGCAATCATAAATTTGGTATTAGCTCACTTTCTAATACCTATGTGAACCTCTTCTTTTTATTTGCCTTCTGTTTTCAGAGTGTGGCTTGACCATACTTTCTCTGTGACAACACTCAGAGTCTTACATTTGCACTTTTCTCCAACATCTGGAGCAGTGCATGAAGAATTGGGTACTATTGACTGTTGTGGTTTAACCCCNATTTACGTGGCAGGTGAATAAAAAATATAACAGAATTTGAGTGAAGAGACAGAGGCAATGGCATGAAGTGTTCTGAAGAGATAGGAGATCAAAAAAGGTTTCGTTCACATGTCCCTTAAAGGTCTATTCACACGTATAACAGGCTCATCATATCCTGGAATTACTTTACATGGGAGCTCAGTGTGTGCACGGTTTTATCAGCCAGCTTCCAAAAGTGCATGCCTTTAGGAGCAACAGCCGCCACGGCAGCCTGGGGATGACAGCGGGAAAGCTGGACACCCAGAGCCAGCTACTGCTGCTGCTGGGAGCAGAATATCCAGCCTAACCCACAGCCATTTTCAGACACTCATGGGTGAGGTTTTAAAAACAAACACACATGAGATAAAATGTACACACATAAATATACATATACATGCACACATACATATATATGTATCTGTGGACTCAGGAATCCAACAAGCCCTGGGACTACAGGATGGTTGTGGCAGAAATTTGTATCCCGGTGCCCTGAGTCCTGGGCTACCATTACTCTG
This sequence comes from Scopus umbretta, assembly GCA_013400535.1. Taxonomy (NCBI): domain Eukaryota; kingdom Metazoa; phylum Chordata; class Aves; order Pelecaniformes; family Scopidae; genus Scopus; species Scopus umbretta. The sequence goes on from VZTL01063811.1 coordinate 89,000, forward strand.
ACCAGAGTATTTTCCTTTCTCTGGTGGGAGCCCTCTCTAGTCAGGGAGTCCCCAGCAGGGCCAGGAAAGGGAAGATGGAGCTGGTGGGAATATAGGAATTATTCTGTGCAGTGAGGGTTTTTTTTTTTCCTCTTCTGTCAGCAGTTGTGCTTCAGCTCAGTTTGAGAAGAGCCCGATACAGCTGTCTCATAGCATCCTTTCCAAGCTGTCCTCTGAATGAGGAAAAAAAAAGGGAAAAGAAAAAAAACCCACAGGAATGATTTCAAATATCTGCTACCTTTTCTTGAACGCCTCTCTCTTTCTTTGTGGCCATCCCACCATTCCTGAGGCCCTCTCCTTTGAGAAAAGCCATGCCTCATGAGATGCTGTGTCCCAAGCAGCCATAAATTCATTTAAACTAATGCATAGCCCCTAAATCCTGGCTGGAAGGCAACCCTCCAAACACCACAGATGAAACACTGGATTACTGAAGTCAGCTGAAAACCTTCACTGAGTCAATGGGTTGCCATCCTGGGGCATTGGCAGTGCTAAGCCAAGTTGTCCTGTCCTGAGCACACCCACAACCCTAAGCACCTTCTTTGCCAGCTATTGAACTTTTCCTTTTCGTTAACATGAACCTTCAGCTAAAAGTGGTGAGTACTGGTGACACATGTATCAATTAAAAAAAAAAAACACAAAAACAAACAAATAAAAAAAACGTAATATTTTAGTGACAGAGAAAAGGCTTGAAAACCTGAGATAAGCGAGTCCCAAAAGTTCAGCAACCAGAAATAAAAGAACAAACATATTACAATTTTTAAGCAAGTCTCAATGGGTTTAGGGAGGTCTGGCTCATGATTTTTCAGTATCTCATTTTGACAATATTGCCCAAAATCATAATGCTTATGTCAACATTTCACAAATATTCATGAGAGAAATAAAAGCAAGAAACAATATATATGTTTTAGCATCAAAAATGGGAAAGCTACGGGAATATCAGAATTTAAACAAGCATTGAGGACATCAAAATCTGCACTTATACTTCTTAAATGGGTTGGTGCAAGGAAACACCAGTTTTAGCATTAACTAAGCATTAACTTTGTCTCCATATAACACCCCCACAGCATTTAAATATCAAGGAAAAAACTACTTGCAAGTGAACTGCAAGACACAAGTGGTCTTGCCCTGGAAGCAACCCCCCACTCCCCCCCTGCTCTTTTTTCCCCTACATTTCTGGGGTTTTTATCTTAGCCTGGAACTTCAGATTTGAAGTGGCTGCTTTAATCTCTCCTCTTCTGCCCACCACCTCTTCTGCAGACCTGGTCTGCTCTCAACTACTGCCTGCCAGTTTGACTCCTCTGGCTTTGGTGAGCCTGCATCAGAGCACCTGCAGGGGGAATTTAATTCGGCTGTCAGTCCTCCAGACCCGACTCGCAGTCCTGTAGCTGTGTTGGCTCTGCAGGACTGATGTGAATAAAAAGTACCTAAGAACTTATTTTCGTGACTGAAGTCAGCAGATACGACTACACACAGAGGCAGCAGATGTGTTGAGTAAGAGCATTTTTAAATGGTGACTTCTCAAAGTGGGATTTTACTTTAAGTTATACAGCATGCCAGTTTTGTGATCTCTCAGCCCCGAGACTGTCCCTGTAATATTAATTATATACTTTCCAAAGTGCTACCCTTAACATTTTTCTCAGTGCTAGCAGAAGTAGTAAGAAAGGGCCAGTACCTTCCAATAAATATAAATTTTCTCTTACTTCCGAGGTAATCTAATCCATACAGATGAATTTCAAGGTCTGTCAAAGTTATTCAGGCTCATTCCACAGCAGCCCAAACACCTTCCGCCCTGGAGTTCTACCAAGACATACTATGGAAACAAATCCAAGAATAGGTGAATTTTGTTACCTGGTCTGCAGAACTGGTAACATGAGATACTGCTGGATAGAACTGTAATATTTATTAGGCAAATAAACCAACAAATGAAAAACACAAAGAAGATGCCAAGCACAAAAATGACACTCCTGTCACTGTGAGAAACATTCAGAATTGCTCAAACTGAATAAAGCATAAGATTTAATAAGCTGTTCTTACAGACGTGGTTATAACTAAGTTTTAGCAGCAATGGGTTTTACTGCTATTCGGGCTTAGAACCAAAAGCAGTGGTGAGGATCTATGGCCAACATTATTCAGGGGAGTGCTAAATAAAAGTCATCATAGCAGCGCTCTCCAGCATTCAAATATCTGAGCTGTGAATAACATCACGCTAGCCCACGTTGGTTCTTCTGTCTGCCCGTATCAACAGCGTGGGTGTCAGCAGATGCTACCCCAAATATGCCATTAATTATGCAACCCAGGAACCCAACCACAGGACAAGGGGCTTAGAAATTTGAACAAGCTGATCCCAACTCGGAAACAGGCCCCCTTTGGAGTGCAGAGAATGGTGCTTAATCTTTTCCTAGCAGGTTTCCATCCCTCAGCATGTAACATCTATCCTCAGGGGTCTGCAAGGCTCATTAATGTAATGCAAAGCCTTGCATAAAATTTGAACATCGCTGCCCCTAAAATGCAAGATTCTCCTGGGTTCAGTGTTGCCAGGCTTTCGGGAACAACTCCCTAACCCTAACCAGGATCTCCTCACCAGCCACAGCAGCACGGCGCCAGCAGCCCCCTGCCCTGTCCCCTAGCTGGGAGGCTGCCCTGGGCCCCTTGGCCCCTGCCCCATCCCTTCACTGCCCAGGGCAGGGGCAGACACCAGCAGCCTGAGGAGGGCAGGAGAGTGGCTATATCTTACAGGGCAGAAATCCTGGAGGGTGCTGGGATGAGGGATGCTTCTCCCACTGGGGGCATCCCAGCTCCCCATCACCCTGTGACACAGGGACAGGAGAGCTACCAAGGAAAATCCCTATTGCCACATGGTACAGCAGAGCTACTAAGGGGGGGAAATCCCAGAGAGGATCAGAGGTAGGGACTTACACAGATAAATTGCCAAGTGCACATGTAGTCCCAAAGATGTGCCCTCCCAGCAGCCAGCTTCCCACGAGACCATGAACAGGCAGGGAAAAGGCCACATTTATCCCATGCCATGCTTTGAACACCTTTATCTAAAAGGATGATGAGGAGCAGCTGGGTCTTATTTGCTCCTATGGCAAACAATCTGATAGCTAAACCCTGCCTTTACCCAGGTGGCTTTCAAATCACATGGCTGGGCTGGGCTATAGTCCCACAAATGGAGAAACCACCCCAGCCTACACAGGGACCTCAAAAAAAGAAAAAAAAAATAGGTCTAGCAAACACTAAGACAGAATTAAAAATCCCAGCATCCTACATCGCCTCAGACTGTAGACCTGGATTACAAGTAAATTTTATTTTCCTGTAATAAAACATTCCTCTGTACAACAGAAGCAGCAGGCTGACATTTGAAATACCGTTTGACTGGAATTACACCAAGAGTGAATGCTGCAAAGTGACTGCATCACTGCACACGGCTGACAGTAATTATTAATAGGACTGCTCTTCCTTTGATAGGCATGCCTTACAGATGGCTGAATAACAGAAACATTTGTGAACAATTGTTTGGTGGTGGAAAAAAAAGCTGCTGCCAAAATTTTAATGCTTAAACACAATGCAATTAAACTGGCTCCAAAGCCGAGCTCTTGCAAAAGCATGATCACTTTTGTAACACCTGCTGAGCTCTGCGGGAACACGTACATGAGTGGTGTTTACAGGGTCAAGAGCAAATGGGGCAAAGCTGGTTAGACTCACAAATCACCCTCCCAGCAGGTAAGCTGCCCAAGTTATGGGGGAATTATGTTCACATGGATTTGATCAGAGACATCTACTGCTAGAGCAATATGCAGAGAGGGGTCAATAGAGTCTTGACCTAGTGGGTGGCTGTGCAACCATATAACCACACCATATAACGTTGGAGCCCACAGTATATCCGCTGCTAAAACGAGGAGGGAGAAGTCTCTTTAGCTCTTCCAGTAAATCTAAATCAGGGATACGTCTGTAATAGCAAAGGGATTCACAGACTGAATCAGTGAGAATCTCTAACTCCAGAAACTGAATAAAAATGTCAGTGTAAAACAAACAGTAATGGCCACTTTTCCATCCCAAAATCAGAAAATCAGATTTTGGTTTGCAGAGGGAGGCAAAGGAATTACCCTTTGTTACAAAGTGTTTTCTTTACAAAAAGATCTCAGGAGGACAGGAGGAAAAAACGTGCTTCACTGAAAGAAATACTAGAAAAATAATATAGTGACAGTATAATGGTCCAAACTTCCAAACTGTTATCTTCAATCAAACCAGGACATCCCCATGTAGCCCACACTGGGCTCAAAGAGCAATACCTCACATGCAAGCGTTTCTCCTTCCAGTGCTCATATATCTCATTTAATCTCAGACACTTGCCGCTGCTCCTCGCCTGAGCCGTGTTACAGCTGAGCCCATGCCTGGCCGCATCCCACACCGAATGGGACCCCGGCCTGGGGACTGTCCTTCCCGGCTTGACCTCGGCCCTGCCTCCGCACTATGGACATGCCTGGTGGTCTGGGCTCTCAGACAACTGTGGACTCTCCGTGTTTGGGTACCATGGGGCTGCACCTTCGGCCGGTGATACACTGCCGCTGCCTCACTGCCCATCACAGGGCAGCACTGCTCCCGGACAGGCAGGGGCACCGGCTGCCTCCACCCTCCTCCTTACCACCTCTCCGTACAAAGCACCTGCCTGGGATTTCCAACATCTCCAAATCTGGTGATCAGAGCTCCCATGCAAACGCTCACGGAGAGCCAACACCAACACATCGGGGAAAGTGCAGTGGGTTTGGCATGTCCGCAAAGCTCCTCACTGCGAGTTTGCCACCATAGCAGAGCCATGACTGCCTCCAGTCTGATCCATGGTGGCAAGATACCTGGAACTATTTCACCAAACCCTGCTATTTTCCCTCTCCACTCATGATTCTCTTTCTGCTTTCTTTTCTCTGCTGTTTTTAAGCTACAAAATTTTCAGGTAATCAATACTTTAAAAAACATATAAGACCAAATTAATAAACTCATTTAAAATTAGATTAAGTTGAGTGACTAAAACACTGAATAGTCACTCCCAACATTTCCACTGACTGGCCTTTGCAATATGCTTTAAAGAAACACAAATTTTAATAGTAGATTCCAATGTTTTTGTAAGTTCCTTTTTAGAAAATTAATGTCACCAGTTTTTACTAAAAAGTCTCCAAGCATTTCTACTTAATATTTTAAAGAGGGGGAAGTGAGTAAACACAGCTGTCTGTCTGTAGGAACAAATAATCAAAGAGCCTGAACTGTAAATTGTCCAAAACCAGAGTACATCCTTCAGCCGGGCTTGGAATTGATGCCAGCTATTTGGAGCAGCAAATAGCAAAGTCTTACCACTTCTCTCCCACATGAAGCTTTTGGCACTTCAGATCTATATTGGCCTTATGATCTTACAGAGTAAGTGCTACCTCACATAGACTGATAGGGCAACAGTTACCCCAAGGTTTTGTTATTGTTCAACTTATATAAGAAACAAAGATGACAACTATGGCTTATAACAGGAGTCCCACCAGTTCAGCTGAGTGAAGCCCTTGCAGCGACCTACCTGCTGAGGACAATTAGGACATGTCACCCTCTGGGCAGTGACTCCAGGGCTAGGCTCGCTCCCAGAGACTTCAGGTGAGAAATTCCAGCTGTCCCCAGCACATGCAAGTGGTCAGGCTGCAGAAAACATTCATCTCAAACAATCTACGTCAGCCAACTCTTCAAGTCCAGTTTCAACTCAGTGTCAATTAAGGTTAAAAAGTAAAACCCACCAAATTTCTTTTCCCCCTCTTGAGCTCTGTCTCGGCAAGTTCCCACTACATGCGCAGCAGGGATGTACATAACAATCAGCGTTGTTCAATTAATGGAGTAACAATATTAATGCTGAAATGCCAGAAAGACCAATGTCAACAGCTTTACTGCTGACACATGGGACAGCAGTGAGATGTTTGTCCCCATGGTGGGATGCTCCTAGGTGACTCACACCAACATGGTCACCTCAGGGCAAGATGACCAGGGACAGACTATGTCCTCACCTGCACAACAGTGGGGAGATCTGCTGGCAAATGAACCCACCGTCACCAGTCCCACCATTGCCCCTGGGAGAGGGAGCAGCTGGGGCACACATTCAGCATCAATACCTGCCCAAAACTCCATGGAGGCAGCAACCAGCATGGACCCTGGGGGAAAAGGAGTACAAGTGGTGGTAGGGAGAGTTTGGGGAGTACATTGGGAGGTCGGTACCTAAAGCTGAAGCCATTGTAGTTCTCTTCAACGGACAGCACTGCTGTAAAAGCCTTGGTCAGAGACTGAGTGTAGTCAGGAGTCAGCAAAATCGTGAAATGCTGAAATCCCCAGACCTTCAGGCCAGCCCCTTGCAGACCTACAGGAGAAAAGGGGAAAAAGCTGTTGCAACTCTGTGCTGTTGCTAAAGACTGCCATAAATGCAGACACATACAGATAAGAACATTGTCAAAGCCTGCTGCAGGATACCCAAATGTTGCCATGCCAAATGCCAAATCTTTCATTACAGAAAAACTTCCAGCTGCCTCACGTGAAAATGAATTGTTTCCTGTCACTAAGGCAAAGCTGTCACATGCCAAAGGAAAAAAAAAAGGCCAAATAAAATCTGCTGCCTCTCATTAGATCAAAGGTTGGCAGCAAACATAAACCACCACACAAAATGACATTTATTCAGAAGAGCAATTGACTACAGAGTCATTTGTCACTTTTAATAATACTACAGTTGTAAAATGATGATAATGGAAATCAAGTTACCCTAATGGTAATAAAATATTTGTAAACTAAACTTGTTCATTTTGACTATAAAAGAGACATTGAAATAATTTAACTGCAGAGAATAAAATTGAAATGGGTCTGTAATTACATAGATTTTCAGCATCTTCTCCTTTATGAAAAGCACTAACTGCTGATGACTCCCACATTTCCAGCACCTTACTCTGCAAAACAAAAGATTAGAAATATGTACCAGATGTACAGAAAAGGGGCCTGCAGCAACATTTCAGAAGTGATGCATACATTTCTTCCCATTTCTCCTTCTTATTAGTAGCATGCCAAGTGTCATATCTCATTAACTGAGTGAGCCTGTATGCTGGTGAAAGTTCACTGAGCCAAGAGAAGGAACAGAGCACTATTAGTGAAGACTCTGGATCTCAAAATCTTCCTCGTCACCATCAAGGAAAACACTGGAGGATTTTGGTGACTGTGATAAACCAACATGATGACAAAATGCATATTGATGTGGCCTGATATGCCTTTCTTATTCCGTTTGACCTGCCTTCACAGGTTTGATGAATTCAAGGTAAGGATTGCAGGAAATTCAACATTTTTCTCCAACTTCTCAGGTTTCCTTGAATTCTGTTTTGACCCATTTTCTATTGATTTTACTGGATTTCACATTAAACAAGTTCCAGGGCCATCAGCTGAAAAGCACGACAGTCCCAAAGTAAAGACTGCAGGGAGCTGAAGAGTGCCTTGGTAGCCTGACTCATCCTTGGATTCCTCTTGCTGCTGTTTCAGATTTTATTTTATTTTAAATTAGATCCACGCAAGTTTCTCCACTACATCTAGATTCTGGGAGAGTCAAATCTCTGAGAGAGTCAAATGTCTCCGATTTCAGAGCAAGCCAGTGCATCTCATAGGTTTGCACCTGCCTTTCACACAGGTTGGATCTGAACTGTGCCAAAATCGATGACTCTGGTACTTCACCTCAGGGGCATTGCTTCCTCAGACACACCGTATATGATAAACAAGGATGTATTTTGAAAACGGAAGACCTGACCTACTGCACAGGAAATTTCTCAGTTTCTCAAATGACTTTGTCTGCAGGGACTTGCTTGTCCTGTGTCAGAAACTTTCAGAGAAAATCTAGACCTTAGGGAAAATGGCAAGAAACCAAAAACTGAAGTCAACACATAAAGGTATGCCAAAACTCTTGCCAGCAAGTTTTTTATAGCTGCATTTTAAAACATTTCTTGCAGGTTTTTGGGGGTTTTTTTTAGGTGTGGTTTGTTTAGTGTTTTTTTTTTTTTTTAATTAAAAAGCTGCGATTAGCGCTGTACTGTCAATGCTCCTGCCATTGAGGAGGGAACAAAGAACAGCAGCTCCCGAGGACCTCAGGGGACTTTACAATGCCTGGAAGGCCACCATATTCTTTGAAGAAAAACTATAAACCAAACTATCAGTTACTGTCCTGAATAATTAATGTTAATACTAAAGTAGCCAGCAAGGGTGCTTAGCAGAAAAGAACAGTTGTCCTCCAGTCCTGCAACAAAATGAGATCCCAGGAAGCAAATATTTTATCTCCTATATTCTTACTCGGGGAATTACAGGGTTTTTTTCTTTTTGCTTCGAGACTGTCCCTTTATGTATGGTCCTGATAATTATGTGTATATGTTTGTATATAAAACTTATTGCAGAAACAAAGGATGAGCCACATACTTTGAACACAAGTGAGCTCAAGTTCCCTACCCTAGCACACTGAACACAGCACCCAGGGTGTTCCTGTGTTGCAGTCAGAAGCACTGTTTCAGTACATGTAGACAAACTGGAATCAGCTTTAATCTAGTGAAGCTGCATGGAAATAACCATCAGCAAAGCCACACTCTCATCTGGGGCTGTGCACAGTTGAGCCTGACTGCTGGGCTTTGCTGCCAGCAGCGTTGGACCAGGCACGCTGGAGCTGGGTCATGTGGTTGCTCTTTCTCTGATTCTCGCCAAGCATCCAGAGCCAAGGACACTCACAAGGAAGAAAGGGGTCTGCCTGAAAATGAAGAGGTTTATGGTTTTCAGTGGAACCCAAATGGCACCACACAAAATACATTTCCTCTCAAGGCTGAAATCGCTGGTGATACCCTCTTGAATGTGTTGCGGTCCATATCTCCATTCAGTGTCAACCTGTCTTCTCTGTATCACTGTACCTCAAATCCTGCCTTGTAAAGGGAAACTACACCAACATAGTCCTCCCTTTAACCTCTGTTTGAGGATAGACCACGCCATACACGCAGAGACTCACTTGAGCAAGCCCAGCAGGGCTCATTAACATATGCCTAATACCATGCTTATGAGGACCAGTTCCAGCCCTGAAAACAGCCTGCCCACTCTCCGAAGGCATGGAAGAGGTTTCAGAAAACCTTGCCCAATTGGAGTTGCTCCATGGAAAGCCAGCCCAAGTGTCTATTTGCTAGGTGCTGAACTGGAATGGAAATGACAGGGAACAAAGCACAGTGGTGTCCATCTAGCTTCCCTTGGAGTCAGCTCATGCCCAGCCAGGCTTATCAGTCCTGGCTCCAGACTGGTGCCTGTGGACCATCTTGGGTGACTCTGCCCAGTGGTTCACAGGACTTTGGGGAATCTTCTTTGCTGTGGCACAGTTATGACACAAACAGAGCCAGCTGGGGTGCAGCCACGGCCAGCTTCGATGTCTTTCATCCTAAGGGTAGACAAGCCCATTGAAGAAGCATTCAGATGCTATGCTGGCACACAGCCCTTGAAAACACAGATCTCTGCAGGTGCAAACACCCCACCAGCATCTGCCAGCTGCGGGAGGCAGGCACAGTAACCAAGCATGTTATCTGATTCAGTTAAATGTTATTTTTTCCAGTTACAGCTGGCTGGTTGTATACCTTCTTAAAATATCATCATGCAACATCTAAAGAAACACAACTGTATTTGACTTTTGTTGGTTTGGGCGTTATTTTTTTTCCCCTGCAACTGAAGAAAATCATAGTAATCTCTGGAGTGAAAACAGTGATATGCCAACTCAACAAACTCATAACCCTAATTCACCTCAAAAAATTAAAACCCATGATCAATTTTACTGAAAAAAAAATTAATCACGTGTTCTGGAATAAAATCTAAGTGAATTGTCAGGATATGCACAGATGCACAGTCCACCAAACCAATCATACCCAAATCTAACATACGATTAGTCACTCACAAGCACCAACAAGATTCCACACCCTGTTTAATTACCTTGTGCAAAACCTGGTATTTATTCATGTCCTCGAAGCTTCTATGTGATACGGTAACATTAATTTTTCCCAAGTCACATCAGAGAAAATTTGGTCAATAATATGCTGAACATCAATTTCAGTCTCTGACAAAGCAATGCATGAATCCAAGATCCTGAGACTCATCAAATGTACTAGGTGCCAATGCAATTAATGAGTTATGACCACTCATTGTAGCTTGAGGAACACGCTCAATTTTAGTCCAAGAGCCATGACTTTGGCACAGGAAAAAAAAAGTACTGTCACTAGCAGTAGGAGAAGAAACAATATATTATTACACAAAACAATACAACCTGATTTTGTCATGGGACTGACTGAAGCAATGAAGCTCAGATGGGTAAATGTGGGCTACAGCCTATTGCTTCTCAGGCTGCTGGCCTTCACATTGCACACGTTGCTGCCAGGGCCACCCTAGGCCAATGGAATAAGAGCGATTAATTTCAGAGGCATTGGCTCAGTCCTGAAGTTTCTCAGTGCTGGAGGCCCACAGAACAGAGCATGCCAGAGAAGTGTCTGGCATACACCAAGAAATAAAATATATGTGGTCCAAAACTAAATTATAGGCTGAGAGATTAATTTCAAAAAATGTATTTTCAAAGAAGATATATACATGTATTCTTTTATTTATATATGTATATATATATGACACAGAATACTGCTATAAACACAGCTCAAGCCTGCTGTCAATACCTTAGGATGAAGGACTGTTATGATGTAGGGTTTGTTTTCCTCTTCTGAAAAGCCAGAGGACCTATGTTCAGTGTTTATCAGTTTGCCTCTTTCCAGTCCTTAAAATAATGTACATATACAAAAGGAGACTGAAAAAAGTGCTTCACAGAGCCTTGTTTTCAGCTATAAACTAAATGAGTTTTGCACATGAGTGGAATCATTTACTGCTTATTTAACTTTGCAAGTGCTTTGGAAGACCTCTTGTAACACTGACTGTTTTTCTCTGCTTGGCTGCTGCTTTGACTGCCTCAAGCAGTTTCCCTCTGCACAGTCACAGAAAGGGACGTGGTCTTCTGGGTTTTATGGCCATTGAGCAAGGGTTGTCGATACACCACCACAGGACAGACACCTCAGTCTGCAAAATCTCTCCGCCAGCCCAGCACTATCAATGCCAAGTGGGGCTCGATCAAAGCTGCAGACACAGAGCACTCGGAGAAGCTGGTGCCGCCCTAAGGCGTTGCAGCGCTTTCATCGCTGCCCGAACAGTGGGCTTAAACTGCCAAAGAGCATCACCTAGTGAGCAGTGTGCCAAATATGAACGTGGGCTCAGAGATTTTTGCTTTTTCCTTCTCTTTAGGTGGGACTCTGAGACCTATCACACCCCCGCCTGTGGTGCCCAAGGGCTGCATGCTTTTAAATTACTCTCCTGGTAACCATGGTGAAATGTGTGATCCCATTTCTTATGAATAAAGCCCTTCCCAAACATCTTCTAATGTTACTGCCCATAAGCAAATCTTATTCTTTGACTTCCTTTCCCTCCCTGCTCTCAGCTCTGATCCATGAGAACCACATGGAAAAAAACCTAATATTGCTTACAGAATCGTGAGGTGTAAAACTGCAGTCAGTGCAAGGAGGTTAGTCTGTACAAAGCATTCACATATTCTTGGCTAAAACATCCCTCTTTTGTCCAAGTGTGTTCATTCTCAGGAATCTAGATTTTTTTTGAACATCTTTGTGTTCATTACGACTCTCAAATTTATGGTTTGCTCTTGACTTACAATTTCTATTCACAGGTCAAATATTCAGCTTTAACAGCTTCACCACCAATCTCTTACAGACACTCTGTGTTTTCCTTTTAATTCTCCCTCATTTACCCCATTAGCATTCTGTTAATTAAACACCGAAAGTGCCTTTATTTTCTTCAGAAAAACACATTCCTGCTTAACCCTTGATTTATACATGTACCTCTGCAGGCTGTTTCAATGAGATTAGAGTTTGCACAGTTTTTGTTCTTGGTTTGTAGACATTATGCTGAGGAAATGTTGCAGTATAACATCAGACTTGCTGTCTGCCACTTATACTAGAGTTTTGCCTAGCATAGTTTGACTGCTGAGATAATTAATAGTCTTTAGTAACCATGATTCCCTGGCTATGAACTTCAAAGACAGCAGTAGTTTTATATTCTTTCTGTGACTTGAAATAGCAGACATTTATTATAACATTGCATGATTTGGAAGTGGGGGTCTGACCAAGAACCATTCATTGAAGCTGGCTAGAGGGGCCCCACCAAATCTACCTTGGAGTCAAGCTTTGCATGGGGAAAGGATTATATGATTTTTTCTAATTTCCTCTCAATTTTCATCTGCACTGTGTCAAATTCAAATTATTATATTATCCAGCTTACGTTACAATATATTACTCTGCGCCTGTCCCAGAACCACTAGTGCTTAGCAACTTCCAGCTGAGGGCTCTGCCTTCCACCGGGCTTACAGAGCTCCATTTGCACTTCCTGCTCAGTCTGAGGCAACATCAGGATTTGCGCCTGTGCGCAGGTACACAAGCACGATATTTCAAGTCCTTTCACAGGTCTTCAAACCCCTTAAGAAGTACCTCAATGTATTTACTTTCTGTTCTTCTACCACTTCGCTTGTATGCCACATGCTTAAAGAATACAAACCAGATGTTGTACAACAAAATGAGACATAGCAATTACAGCACCTCTCTATGGCTCCAGAGGTGTGGGTATGAGACTCTGCTCTGCTCTTGTGCCAAAATTTGCTGCTGCTCCATACAGATGAACATGGCTTTCTCTTCCTCTGGTGCTAGCTGTCAAACAAACAAGACACCACATTGCCCAGGTTGTGGTACAGCGTGATGGAGGAAGCTGTGCAGCTACCAGGATGTCCTGTGGCCCCAGCTGTGTGTATACCAGGTTGCCACTGCAGGACCAGAGCCTGTAGCCTCCTGTGCTCCTCAGAAACTACCACTTGGTTCACAATTTCATGGCTTATTTTGCCACTAGCTACAAAAGCCTGGTGTTATCTTGAGACCACCACTCCATTGCACAAATATAAAGTCAAAGGGTCTTCTATATGTAAGCACAATACAGCACGCTCTGTGTAAATAAATACTAGTGGATCCAAAAAGAAGAAAACATTACATGGCTTTTCCAAAAATATCATTTCACTCTTTCTATCAAGACGCGTGATGTGAACCTGAGAATGGCGTGAACCCCAGGTCACAAGAAACAAAAGCTATTCTCATTTTACAGAACAACTTTCCCATGATTACAAAACCACTCAGAATTAAAGCCCTTATTTTCTCCCACATCCCACTGCAGCTTCTTAGCTGAAGACTGTACCATCTCCACATTTTCACTCTCTCAAAGCCTTCACTTGGGTTTTGGTGAGCACCTTCTTCACAATGCCCCTGCCAAGAACACAAACACTAATACACCCAATCTGCAGGCGAGGCAATTGAACAACTTGCTAAAAGGTGCGCAGTGTTCATAGTAGAAAAAGGTGTGGAGTTTAGGTACCTAGATTGCTGGACTATATAGCCCAATCCACTGAGCTCACTATTGAGTTCATCTTCTTAACTGCAGCTAAGTTCACAGCAGCTCTGTGAGCACCACTGTGCCTGCCAGGAGATACTTTGGTGAGGATGAACAGTCTCCCACAATTTTCACTGAACCCCTGCAAGAAGAGGGTACTTTACAGCAGAAATCTTGGGCAAAACACCGTCTGACTTACAGAGATGGATGTTTATACCTCTGGGATATCTGAACTAAGATTACCAGCCTTTCTTGCCCATTATTAGACTTGAACACAGTCCATTTGATTTTTCACCAAAGACTGATAATCCAAAGATATTACAAGGGAGAGATTTCACGGCAGTGTTTCTTCCAAGGCTGTGCACACATTATACTAGCTAGACTAACCCTCTTTCAAGTCATTGCCCCAGTCAGACCCAGGATACAGGTAAACCTACAAGAAAATTTTGCCTGAAGTCTCAAGAAGGCGTACTGCTGCCATGGGACTGCCACTCCATCCTTCGGCTCCCTGCAAGGCAGGGCGACAGCATTGCTTTGCTGAGCTCTGAGCAACACAATCTGGGTTTTCTCCATTCTACATTTCTGAGGATTTCTAGAGTAGGGAAAAGCCTCTGCAGTGGGATTTTATTTTTTTTTTAAGCAAGAGAACATGGTTAAGGAAGTACATCATTAATTAATAGACTTACAGTTATCCAGTAGTGTATACTGTGTAGAACTCTCTATATGCACATTCGATTAAACTGTTATTATAGACCAGAAAAGGCTTCTTCTTACAAGAAGCTCTCAATGTAGGTAAAGGAATCTTAACATAAAATCACATCTATATAAGTGCATTATTCCCATTTTATTGAGCAGACACAAAGACTACTGCAGTTGTACAGCTGCCCCACACCTGTTCTTCAGATCTATGTACATTTGTACCTCAAACATCAGAATTTATCTCAATCTTATAGTTTTTTTAGTCACCAGTTTATAAAGTCTTTCATCCAACTAAAAAAGAGGAATAGCACCACATAACTCAGGTGACCAGGCAGAAAAAACCCAAAAAACTCCACAGTGTTGGATTCATAGCAAATCCAACAGCTGCAGTTTTTTAGACAAATGAGTCACAGCACAATTACAAATAATGAATGAAGGCACAAATACTACAATTGTGAAGAATTTTGAAGAAGAGGGGGAAAAAAGGAGGTTAAATTCATTAAAAAGAGTGCAGCCAGACTTAGACTTAAAATGTAAACATCCATGTTTTCACTAAAGCAGCAGAATTTTCTTTTCTTACACCTTTCATAAGACTCAGCACCCAAGTTTTGCTTACCATTTAACATAATCCACATAGGTTTCTTCATCTGGAAGACTGTTGCTACTTATGTTGCCAGTGCATTTGAGATAATCCAGAAGTTGCTTTACTCAGAGACATTTAAAAAAGAAATTCGCAGCATCATTACTTCATCTATTTACTGTGAAACCCAAAGGAAATATTTCAAATGTATCATTTATTGAAGCAAAAATGAAAAAAAATACATTATGCTTTTGGAAATCAATTTTCAGCTCTTTTCTCAGATGGATTCATCAAAGACATATCAAGGGGCTTTGGGGGGGGGGAGTTATAGGACTTTTTGCTTTTATACTATTAAAAGTCAATTTTCTCTGTGTTTGCAATTGATTTAACATAGCCTTTAGGATTTTTGATGCACAATTTTAACTCTCTGGAGAAAGCATGGCCATTTAAATAATCTAAATAGGACTAATATGTTTCCTTGGTCTTAGCTGCTTTTTTATTGTTCATAAGAATTCAAATAAAATGTGCAAAATGTGTAAAAATATTTTCTCAGTCTTTACAGCACTGTATGTTATCCGTAATTCATGGCAAAGGTAGCTAGACTGACTCCAAACAGCAGTCTAGCATTCATGGTCATCATTAGACATTTTGGTTGGAAAAAAACATATATATTACGCCCCAAGAAAAAAATGTTTCCTCCTGATCTCCAAGTCAGAGGTTGGCTTATGGCTCAGATCTCCTTCTCAGCTTCGTGTTTGTTTCAGCTGTTCACACCTGACACTGTGAATAGCTTCATTGTCTGCAACCAAGTCATTTTGAAATCCTGCTAATGTAACGAGTCACATGGCCTGGCAATGAGGTCCACTCCACTCACCACTGACAGTACATACCAAGTTAAAAAGGACAGGTATTAAACTGAACCACCTCTCCATCTCACTGACCGTCCCTCTGGTTTTGAGTGAACAAAAAGGGAATCTTTGAATAAGAGCTGAAGATTTCCCTCGAAAAGGTATTAAAGATGTGATACAGAGGTACTATCTGGTATAATTTTGGGTGAAAGTACTCTGAAGAATGGCAAAATCATTAAGATTTCAATGCATCTGTCCTTTTTTCCCTAGCAGAAGAATCCAGATGCTTCAAGCTCTTTAAGAAAAGAGATAGTAAAAGGTGAATGACAAAAGCTTGAGCAAAGGATCAGTGACAGGTCCCTGGGAATGATTACCTCTTTGAAATCCAGACAGCAGGGGATGCAAGGTGTCAAAGGCTGCCCAATCATCTCTGCTGAGCATTTAATCACCAATGGGTCTGATCAGTGGAGAACATGAGGTGAGGAACCAGGACAGGTCACTAAGCAGGAGCTACAAAGTGACTCATGCTGCTTTACATAGAAGGCAAAAAACCCCACCAAAAAACCCACAGCCTACAGAAACTGCTGGTAAAGGAGATGGGGAAAACAAACAATTAGTAAAACACCTAGGAGGAAGAGTAAAGAAATAAAAATGGCAACAAAGATGACCTAAACACTTTTGCCAAGTCTGTGGGAGCTCATTGACTTTAGAGAATGGCTTCTCACAGAAACTGTTTCCCCTGATGCCACAGAGTCACTGGAGTAGGTAGGAAAGGATAAGTCACAGGTCACCATCTGGCCCTGAAAAAGAAGGAAATGGCACAGAAAATGTCAGTTGCAAAATATGCAAGTATCTTTTCAAAGAAGGACAGGTGGGAGACACCTCACTAAAACACAGGGTATGTGATCACCCAGGGTAGGCACGGTTTCATCTGGGCGAGAAGCCCTGCCTAGCTGAGAGTGATATGTTCAGAGTTAAAGTACTTCATTGACCAAAAGTGCTGCAAAAAGCATCACCACTGCCAGCTCCTTGGCATCTGCCCAAGACACACTGGGAGAAGGGAAAATGTGCCCGTGCTTCAGCAACCTCGATGCAAACTTCAGCTCACCTCACACCTTAGCTCCACACTTTCACTGGTTTAAAGGACCATGTTACTATATTCACTAGTGATGTGGAGGCATGACTTCCACCCTGTCTACATCACTACCTGCACAGTGCCATCCAACAAACTTCTGTACCTGGCAGATGTGGGGGTCAACACCATTAAGTATCACCAGGTCCACCAGAGCACTGTGTGCTACTGTGTTTCCAGGAACAGGTTTCATAGATGGCAGATGTGCTGGTATAATGCCATCACAAGGTGAAAGCAGGGCGGAGGCTCTCCAAGGACATGGCCACATCCCTACCATATGGTTCAGGATGTCCCCACACTGGGATGGACAGGGCTTATGGGGAAGAGAAGCTACAGATCCCTTCCCTTCCCCAGACCAGGCTACAGTCCCTCACACTTCTCTTTTCTTCATGAGGAGTAGGCAGTCAGCAGTAATTTAAAATGTGCATGAAAAGAATTGTTTTTCCAGTAGATTGGCATATCTGGTCAGGGGGGATTTGGGAAAGCAATATATGCACATGTGCGTGAGTACATGCACTCCAGTCTTGTAGGAACTGAGAATTACTTTTCCAGAATTAAAATGGAAAAATGTGACTCCAATGAATGATGGTCACCAGTTTTACCCTACATTCCTAGATAAACCTGGATAACCACAAGACATCTTCTCTTGCATTGTTAAAGGCTGTGTTTATCATGATCTCTGGCAAGTTCAGAAACAAATCCCCATACAAGAAGACAGATACTTACCTCTGTATTGCTCTTACCTTACCAAGTTTCAGTGAACGCACTGATGTGTAAAGGTAGCTAGTGGCTAATTGGATGTTTATCAGTATTTAGGCAGTACTGTTGTTTTTTCCCCAGTTACAAGTTGCACATTTGTTTCACAGTTTTTTCGCTGCTTGTATGACTGCTAAACCTATATATTCAGGATAATGAGGTTTCTAGTGGTTTTGAAATGTTATTTAAATGCTGATTTCAGAAGTACTGTTTGTAACCTCTGTTAGGTCTGCAGAGAAAGCACAATTTCCAAGAGGTTTATATCAGTGTAAATCTATGGAGCTTTGTTGAAACATTGCATTCAGAGCAAAAATTTGCCACTCATTCGGCTAGATACCCACAAACCACTGACCTAGCTAAAAAGTAACCTGTAGCGCTGAAACATAAATAAACTGACAGGCACAGAAAAGTATCTCAGTTAAATGCAAATTGTCCCTTTAAGGTTCTTTTTCTCTTGTTTCCCATCATTGCCCTTTGAGTTTGGAGGAAATTTTCCACACCTGGTTTGGGTTCAACCCAACTCCAAAGTACTTCTGGAAATGGAGTTTGCTACTCAGTAAGCCTGCTCCTGCATGGCGGGGGGTGGAATGGATGAATCTTTGCTTCCGGTTTTCTAAACAGGCAAGGTCTGTAGCCAGGTATGTGGCTGGGCTTCTGGATGACATCATGTAAGCCACCCCATCTTTCTCTGCTTCAGATTCCCACCTGCTTGGAAATCAACTGACAAAACCACTTTTAAATTCTCTGATCAATATCCTTGAAACAGCTGGGTCTTATTTTTCTAAGAAGAAACAAGAAACATAACCCTGTGAATAAACAACGGGACCAGGGCAACAAGTGCAGCAGGTCCTACCCCGGCTCTGCCACTGCCTTCCTCTGTGGCTCAGCTCACCCCTCTCTGCCTTAATTTCCTATGTCTGGTGTGGTATTCATTGTGTGTTTGGTATTTAGCCCTGATGCACCTCCTACCAGAATACTGTGCTAAATCTTGTTGTCTACCATGTAAGAAAGACTCTGAATGACAGAATCATAGAAGGGTTGAGGTTGAAAGGGACCTCTGGAGGTCATCTGGTCCAACCACCCTGCTCAAGCAGGGCCATGTAGAACCATGCCCAGATAGCTTTTGTATATCTCCAGGGAGGAAAATTCTACCACCTCTCTGGGCAACCTGTGCCAGTGCTCAGTCACTCTCACAGGAAAAAAGTGTTTCCTGATGTTCAGAGGGAACCTCCTGTGCTTCACTTTGTGCCCATCACCTCTGGTCCTGTCACTGGGCACCACTGAAAAGAGGCTGGCTCCGTCTTCTTTGCACCCTCCCTTCAGGTATTTGTACACATTGATGAGATGCCCCTGAGCCTTCTCTTCTCCAGACTGAACTGTCCTTGCTCTCTCAGCCTTTCCTCATAGCAGAGATGCTCCATCACCTTAATAATTTTTGTGGCTCTTCACTGGACTTTCTCCAGTAGCGTCATCTCTCTCTTGTATTGGGGAGCCCAGAACAGGATGAACAGCTATGAATAACTGAGAAAAAAAGCCATAATAATTATAAAAGACAAAATAACTTCCCTTAGAGTTAGAGACCTTAGGAGTCTACTGGTTAATGTACCAAGGACAAAGTTAAGGGTAAAGCTTGATCACAATTTTTAGGGACTAAGATAGGGAACACGACATTATTAAAGTGCTTGTCAATTCATCAGACAAAAGGGTAACGAGACCAAATGACCCAATCTGAAAGGGGACAGAAGAGAAATGAAGTGCAGTGCAATTATTTGTTTAACAATGGCAGCAATTAGCTGCTGGAAAATTTACCAAGTGCTCTGCTTGATTCTCTGTAGCTGATGATTAAATCAAGATCGGATTTTTTGTCTTCTTTGAAGACTTGTTTCAGTTCATATAGAAAGTCCTAAGGCCTGTGTCATGCAGTAAGTCAGACAAAATGATCACAACAGTTCCTTCTGGCTCTATCATCTATTCTTTTATATGAGATGACATTCACTGTTCTGATGATTAGACAATTAACATTGCCAAATAACAGAAAATTCCTAAAATTCAGCAGTGCTGAATGCCTTGAGTTAGTCTTTGCCTCAATCTCAGAACAAAACTCTGAACACAAAATCACCACTGTACCTGTCTCTAAAACAAGCCAGAAACAAGACAAAGAAGAATTTGGTAGCTTAAATGACAGTTTGGTGTATCCCGGCCTATCTCACTTGTGTGTCAATCAGCAGTAGTATCTGTATGCCAAACACAGGCTAGGAAAATCTCTATACTGCTGACCATGATCAAGTGTGGCAGCCAGATTTGATTATATGAAACCGAAGCATCTCTAAAGGAAAAGTGTTACGGGATTCTTTATTCTAGCACAACTGCTCAGAGTGAAGAGGTTTGCATTTACTCTGGAGAGGATTCCTTTAAAAAAAAATTCTTTGAATATAGCTAGGAGCTGGAATAAATTGACTAGCGGAGGTCAAGTTGCTACAGCAACGATGTGTTTGGCTTCTAGAGAGAGTCTACCAGATGTACCAAGCAAGAGCAACTTTTCTGAAATAGCCTTGATAATAGGTTTCTGAGGGAGACGTCCCCTTGAAAGCAAAGTGTTCTGATGCCATTTACCAAGGTATGCCATGAAAGGACAGGAACAAATTAGAAAAGAAAATACAACATATGTTAATCATCTGCAATTCAATCACTTTTCTGTATTGCTAGGAAATGAATAATTTTGTATAATGCTAAGCACAAGACTGTGACTCTTTGTAGACAGTCCTTGAACTGAAACAATAAAGCAAGCAGCATGCTGTTTTGTCATTCTATTGCAGCCCTCATGAGAGCCAAAATAAGCTTTAGGAAAGTTCATGTCTAATTTTCAGACTTGTCTGCTATCAAGAGATTGAAGAGCCTGAAGAATTTCCCTACTGATGAGGCATCCTTAGTACCGTCATGTTATTTACCAGACCAGACCAAACGTCCAGCGCAGATCCAGAACCGTAGCACTGTGGGGATGTGCAGATGGCACATAACTGTGGATGGAGACCTGCTCATCAACAATATGCCACCTCCTAAGCCGATGTCAAAATAAGCAGCTTCAGAGAGGACACAGATTTATTTTACAGGCATGGAGCATAATGTTCTCAAAGTCATGGGCAATCCCACGTATAAAGCCTGTGTACTACAGCATGGTAGAAAGAAGTAGGAGCCAAACATCTACTCCTGTTTGCAACCCATCTCTGTTTACACTTGCAGCTGATACAGATACGCTCCAGTGGCTTCTCAGGAACCATGGCTTCTGGAGGTCTCACAAGCTAGTCAGAAGGATACCACGTAAACCCATGAACAGAATTTTTTTGTTTGTTTAATTTGGTGCACATCACCACTCTCTAGGGGTAGTGGCACTGGTATAAACAACCACTGCCAAGGACAGCTCTCACCTCACTGAGAAATGGTTTCTCTATTCTTTTTGGCACCCAGATTTAGAAACCAACTGTTTACATTACTTCCAGTTACACACCCAGAGGCGCAGGAGAGCAGTAAGCTCATTACTCCCCCTAGACAGTTTCTAGAGCCCTTGTTCTTCATTTCTCCAGTGAAAACCAATATCTAGACTGAAGCTTTTGGAAGATTACATAGTTCCTAAGTATATCAAGATAAGAAGTGCAGTGCCTCAGCAGGACCAGCTCATCCCCACCTCAGCCAAAGCTGGAACTAAGTCCCTTTAATGACAGGCATCATTTTAGCTCATTTGCTACAGCTGGGTGACTAAAAAAATTACATAACAGGGTGAGAAAAGATCCTGGAATTAAAATTTAAACTGTGTTTGTTTATAAGCTGAGCAAATAGTGGTATTACTTACTGTGTCCCAAAACCCCTGCTAATCAGCACACAGACAGCTATATCTAACTATTTTCTCCTCACACACACACACCATCAACTCTTCTCTCTCCTTCTCTTGGCATCACTTGTTTTGCCTGCTCCATTATACCTGCTGGAAGTTTTTTAAAAGGAAAGCTTGAAAAAAGCTGAAATAAAAAAAAAGTTTCACTAATATACTATCCTCAGTCGATAGAAGAAAGTCAAGCAGTGAGGGAAGCTCATACGCACACACATCCTGAAAATTGTAAGTAGAAGAGGTTCTTAGTTTGGCAGAAAGCCCATTAGTGAGCCTGCATATAAACACAGGAATTTTGCGACCAGCCTGGTGTGAGTGTGCACACATATGTATCAGCTGAAAAACGTCAGCTGTGCCTCCCTGTGGTCCCAAAGCAGAGCTGGCCCTCGGTGCATGGGTGCCACGCAATCCTCCCCAGCAGGGAGCCAGTGTGACAGAGGAGAGCCCAGAATTGTCCTGACAAATGGGAGGAATGCTCCAAAAGGGAGAAGGATACAGTAGGGACAAACACACAAAGCATGACACGTAGGCAGGAGCACATCAGCTGGGGAGGAGCTGCTGGGTGGCAATTCAGCAGGATGTGGGCTGGGGCCCATGCTGCTCACAAGCAGAGCACGAGTCCACGATGCCTGGCTGGCACAAGAAAGATGCACACTATACAAAGGTATATAAGTACAGTGACATAATTTTTCTCTTCTTCAGCTTCTGTCAGACTCCTGCATGCATTGCTGTGAATCACTCGCCTGAAGGCAAGTACAGACCAACTGGGCATAACATAGGAGAGCACCACAAGTGGCCTAGAAAACATCCTCCGATTCCAGATTGCAAGCTTAGTGAAGTGGGGCTGTTTTCTCAGAGGAAGAAAACACTTGGTGGTAGAGGAAGGAGGGGCGAGAGCAGTCTTCAAGTTCATGAAGGCAGCGAAGAGAAAGGGAACAATCTGTTCTTCATGTCTGCAGGAGATCAAACAAGAGGAGACAGATTTAAATTGTGCAAGGAAAATAGCTAGCTAAGCAATTGGAAAAGTCTGAGAGGAAGTCTTTAAGACAAACACACCTGAAGCACATCCCACCCTGGGGCTATCTACAGTATATTTCAACAATTACAACGTTCAGAAGGCACAGACAATGTAAAACACACATACGTGCACATAGGTACGTAGGTATAGGCATATGATAGGTATGTAAAGCATCAACCGATGTCTGAAAAAGGCACTTAGCCTCAAGTCTCAACTGTAGCACTATTTTTGTGAGGACCTAAGGTCAAATTTACAAGGTACAAAGGCCATTCAGCTGAACTTAGTTCGTTTTCAAGGGGAACTGGATGCAAAACTCTTTTCACTTAAAAATCTCACATCTTTTCTCCCTTTGATTTTCCTTTTCCCCTCTAATAGGGTTCATCTATGAATGCTGAAAGTGTAGAGACAATATCTAAAATAATCTGATGTTCACACACTCCTACTAGATATAGGTAAATGAAGGTGCCCAGTACATTTGCAGAAAGCCCGTCACACACCAGGGAATAGTCGAGTCAAACCAAGACCTTATCTCCATTTCTGTGTGGAGCACTGGCTCACATCCAGTTCAGACAGAGTAGCTGAAAGTCATTTCTCTCTGATGTTGTTTAAAAGCCTAAATGCAATGAAATACTAGTCTGAGTCCATTTCCCAGTGAGCAAAAGTGTCAAGAAGCCACCATCAGAGCTGGATCTAATTGGCAGTCCCAGTAGGGAAGCGAGGAAATAGATAGACGAGGAGATGCAATACCCTGCCTCCTGTGGTACTTGTTACAAAACTTTCTGCAGCAGTGGCTCCAACTTTCGGGGCACTGAATTTCATTTGCTTCCCACCCACATCAAAACCCCCCACACTCTAATATGATTAACCAGACACTTCACTGAGATGTTCTGTCTCTTTCTCCCCCCAGCTTTTGCTGCCAGTGAAGTGTTGCCACTGTGTGAAAAGCCACACAATGGAGCTATATTCTTGACTGATTATATGCATCTTCACATGCTTGACACCATGCCAGACTCATGGCCATTCTGGCCTCAAGCCTGCCATGGCTGCATTTCAATATATTTATCCTTTTCACTACATACAGAAGCATCCCACTCAAATGAGCCCGGAGCCACAGGGTCAAACATCATCAATTCTGCAGCTGAAGCCTTACCCCCCCAACTCACTCCCGAGTCACTCCCTATTACAGTGAAACAAATACAAAATCAAACCCAAAACCCTGGTAGATTAGCTGGATAACATGACCATAAAATCAGATTATTTGGCATAACCAGGCTTGCTCAGGAGCTGTGTGTGAATTTTTGGCACACATAGCACTGAAGAACTCATGTCCAACTAGTCCAAAAGGCATAGGTAAGTATTGTTGTAGGTAGTCCTGTAGTCAAGTTGCCAGCCTAGGAAACCTGGTTTTGGATACCTGCTACACCACAGGCT
The DNA here is from genome assembly GCA_013400535.1 of Scopus umbretta. Classification (NCBI taxonomy): domain Eukaryota; kingdom Metazoa; phylum Chordata; class Aves; order Pelecaniformes; family Scopidae; genus Scopus; species Scopus umbretta. The sequence goes on from VZTL01063811.1 coordinate 112,916, forward strand.
TCCTCTTGGAAAATGGGCAAGTCCCACTAATTGCAAGGAGGTAAGCATCTCACTTTTCCCCCTTTCTTTCCAGGCCTCACTTTGCAGAATTACCCCATTCTGGGCACTTCAGAGGGCAAATCTATTTAAAAAAGGTGCTCAGATACAAGATTGCTGAGGGAGGATGACTAGGTACCACAAGCAGCTAGAGAAAGCATTACTTTATTTCCAGTGGTTATCTACAGCTCTTCATGAACATACACCGCCCTGTATATCTGTGCTAAAACATGTAGTGCATATTTCCCTTCAAGAGCTTACAGGAAGAGATAGCTTATTTTACAGTATCCATTGTTAGAAGGTTTCTGGAGCCTTCCCAGTAGTAGTAACAAAAAAATCGTAACTGGCTCACTTTCCTCCCAAGGCATTCAGAAGTATTCTTCTGCTGGTCTGTGCAGTTGAGTTTATTTCCTCATCCCCCCTTTCTCTTCCCTCTCTTTCCCTGTCCTCTTTACTTATTTATAATTCCTCACTTCCTTTATATTTTTGTCCTCCTTTACACCTCCTGCTCTATAATTTATTGTGGTCTGCAGGGAAACTAAGTCAAAGCAGCAAATTTTATGTTTCAGCCTGAGCACAACAAGATCGGTCTCTCATCTCCTCTGAAAATGAGTTTGAAAACTTTGGTCTGGCTTCCAAAACTGCCTCATGTATGAAAAGAAGCATAAAGCAGAACAATAGCAAGAATCGGGAAAGGGCAAGTAATAGATGGTCACTCACAACAGGTTGCTTCTGGGCTCTGACATGGGCTCTCCCACCCTCCAGAGCTGGGAGAAGACAACACATTTGATATAGATAAAATTCAGGCTCTGCAGCAGTGTTTGGCCAAATAAAAAAAAAAAAAAAAAAAACCAAACAAAACTGTCGCTGAACCAGGAAAGGTTGGTAAACTTGTCCAAGAACTTGCTTTGGGAGGTTTGCCTAGGAAGGGTCTGGGTGGCCATTTTTCCTTCTTAAAGGAAATGTCAAACCTCCCATTGGAGAGGGTTATCAACGGCAGGTCGCTTTAGAAGCAAGCACCAGGCCAAAAGCAGAAAGGTTCCTGGACAGGGAAAAGACTAGGAAAATAGCTCCTGGGCAACCCATTAATAGAAATGCATCCTCAAAACCTGGTCAGATAGTTTCCAGTAAACACATTTGTAGTAAGGACTACTTGTACAGGTAAATAACAAACAATACAAAAGTCAAATACAGGCTTTATGTAAATTCAGTTCTAATACTAACCCATATAATAACATCAACACTGCACCATACATTAAGTTCTGCACAAAAAAAGGAGAAATCATATAGGATGCCATCAGATTCCTCTCTGATTCCTCCTTGGTTTATGTAGTACACTATTAGGAAATAATGTCCTTTTTTGCCATGTAAAGGAATTCTCATTTTGCTTTTCTAGTTCCTTGTCACTACTGTGGACGGGACAGCTTTGCATGACAGCAATGACTGGTGATGTGCAATACAGCAGCTGGTTCCAAAAATTTGATTTCTCTGTTTACATCCCTGGATTTAAAGTCCCGTAGCAACTGAAAAAATAATGAAATCCCCAACTAAATTACCGTACTGAAAACTTCCACATAATCCTATTTATGCAGAAAGACTTTTCTTACAGCATTTCGCAAAGTTCCTTCCCAGTGGCTAATATTTTAATAAAATACCTTTATTATCATGTAGTGTGCTGGGAATTAGACCTGGAACTTCTCTAACTGCGGGTTAGCAGGGTGCAATAAATACACCAGTAAGAACGTTTTCAGGTCAGGTCTTTTTACTATTTCTTGCCCTTTGAAAACATTTTGGTTAATTTCAAGTCCTGCACCTGCTTCGATTACCGATTTTACTGATTATATTTTCTTTACGCCAGCTAGAGAGGAGGCCTGCTTCGCGTTACGCTCCTCAGTGACACCGTTTCCATCAAGAATGCTTTCAGAGATGAGCACTTTCCTTGGCAGCAAAGAAGCAAACCATGACGTGTTTCACACAGAAGGCTGCCTTGAAAATAAATAAATAAAAGAACTCGCCTCATATTTTATCCAGCATCTTCTGAGTCTCATCAGAGGAAATTAAAAAAGAAATTGGCTTATTGGGAGGATAGATCAGACACCTTAAGGAACAGCTGCAATTTGTGTTACTGAGAACTGAAAATTGAAAAGCAGACTAAAGTGGATATTGGGTGATTTATAAACCGCCTTCCTCCATTCTTTCTGAGTGTCAGTACATTCAGTAGATCATCGATAGCACCATCTTTAACATACAATTTTCAAAACAAAATTAAACAGGCAAATCCCTGTCCTGCTTCCATCCTGCCTCACACAGAGCACCAGGGTGTTCAAAGGACCTTGCAGCCCCCGCTCGCGCAGCGTGAGGCACGGTTCCTGCAAACCCGCTCTGCATATCTTGCAGCCCCAAAAGAGTGCAACGGGCATCAACTGCTGTAGCTATTAGGGCTGTTTGTGCCAAACGCTTGAGAGCTGGTTGTTCATGAGCTTGTTCAAACGCAGAAGGCTTGCTCATGAGCAAAAAATCTTAAATGTTACTCCCTGACATTCTGTTGTTTTAATAATCTAACCCCTTGGAAACTATATCAAGATCTATAAAGCCATTCAGCTCTTAATCATAGCAGATATGAATCACTGTGTCAGTTAAGACTAGGTGCATAAATCGCTGGCAATGTGGATTTATGACACCGGGATGTAATTCACCAGTATCAGCTCTTAAATTTGATTAGAAATATGGGATTTGAGAAGAACTGACTTACATAGCTGGTTGCAATTCGAGTTATGACCTTAACGAAAAAGTCGGGGACCAAGGCTCACAATCTGCCAGTGTGCTTAAGTAACAGTTTCACGTTCACCCTGCTCAGATTAATTGCTTCTTTAATCTGCGAAAGCTGACACACATGCGCAGCTGTGCACGCTAATAGGGAGGACGGCAGCCGAGGCTCTATCAAGTTTCATTATATCCTGCGTGCTTAATTGTCTTCATCACTGGAAACCATCATTTTATTTAACGGTTTAAATACGGCAGGAATGCCTTAATCATATTTAAATATTAGAGACATTTATAAGCAAACAGAAATGGTTTTAAGAGGAACACGTATAACATAGCTGTGTGGATTTGGTTGCCCGAAGCAGGTAGAAGATTTTTCTACTCATCCCCTGTGTCTGTAGCCAAAGCAGGGTCAGAAACCGTGATAAAAAGTTTTTTGATTCATTCAGCTTAGCCTGGTGACACTGGCACGCTGGGTCAAGTGCACTGTAGCTGACTGTAATTGCTGATATTAATGAAGCTTTGAAAGGGATTCAAAAATTACTCTAAATGTCCACGCTGGCTAGAAACTCATTTTGTTCTTGTATAAACACGCCAGATCATCCAAAAAATAATTCAGCTACCTTGGTCAAAATGCACAAATAACACTTGAGCTATTTTACGGCTTATACCCATGCCAGGCTTCTCTCTCCTTCGCTCATTATCTTGTTCTCCCCCTCTCATTTGACAGGGGAGCCCACTGAATATCAGAGCACCGCATCCACAGTCTGATGCTGCCACACTTTCTATCACAAACCTCAGTCTGCAGAAGCACGCTACAGCTGGCAGTGTTGGGGAGGAAACAACTACTCCCCATTGAAGCCTTGAAAGTGAGACATTAGGTCCCAGATTTGGAGACACATCAGATCTGGATACCCTCCCCTCATAATAACCCTCTTGAGTGG
>VZTL01063813.1:4271-19418 GCA_013400535.1 Scopus umbretta
CCTTCCTCCTGCCCTCGCCCGCTCCAGGCGACCCGCTGAGAGATGGACTTGGCAGGCGTGCTGCTGGCGTTGCTCCTCGTGCTGGTGCTGGTTGTCTCTCTGCTCTCCAACCTCCTGGTGCTGCTATGCTTCGTCTACAGTACGGAGATCCGCAAGCAGGTCGCCGGGGTTTTCCTGGCGAACTTATCCTTTTGCAACCTGCTCCTCACCGTCCTGAACATGCCTTTCACCCTGCTGGGCATCCTGAGGAACCAGCAACCCCTCGGGGACTGCGTCTGCCAAGCGGTGGGTTTCCTGGAAACTTTCCTGACTTCCAACACGATGCTGAGCATGGCAGCGCTCAGCATCGACAAATGGATTGCCGTGGTGTTCCCCTTAAGCTATGCCAGCAAGATGCGGTATAAGGACGCTGTGATACTGATGGGCTACTCGTGGCTCCACTCCCTCACCTTCCCCTTGGTATCCTTGTTTTACTCGTGGGTAGATTACAGCAGCGTTTATGCCTCTTGCACCTTGCACCTGAAGGAAGAGACGGAGCGGAGAAGGTTTACAGTGTTCACCATCGTCTTTCACTCCACCAGTTTCATGCTGTCGCTGGTGATCTTGTGTTTCACCTATTTAAAGGTGTTGAAAGTTGCCCGGTTCCACTGCAAGCGGATAGACATTATTACCATGCAGACTCTGGTTTTGCTGGTGGATATCCACCCCAGGTAATGCGTGCGTGGTCGTATTCAGCCCCGGGGCACTTGCGGTAGGTAACCCGGGCGGAGAGGCTGTCCTGCCTCCCCAGCANTCCTTCTACTCTCACACACTGACCCTGTCCACACACCCCACTGCTGGGCAAAGCCTCAGCAGCCTCTGGCTCTCCTTGCCTTATTGCAGCCAGGTCTGGGTGCCTCTGCCAAGAGCAAGAGGCTTTTAGGACAAGTACCAGGAATTAATTACATGCCAGTGGGAGATGAAAGCAGTTTAAAAGCCTCGACACCCTTCCTTATTAGCACAACCCAAGCAATAGAGAGGAACGCAGACAGGTTTTCCTGATTAGCTCAGGTCTTTTTTTTTTTTTTNGGATAGACATTATTACCATGCAGACTCTGGTTTTGCTGGTGGATATCCACCCCAGGTAATGCGTGCGTGGTCGTATTCAGCCCCGGGGCACTTGCGGTAGGTAACCCGGGCGGAGAGGCTGTCCTGCCTCCCCAGCACCCTTTCCTGAGCTCCTGCCTGCCCCGGCCACATGGCGAACGCTTCTGCCTCTAGTTTCAGACGCTGCTTATAATGCCAGAAGACGATGGCTTGTGCGTTTGTAGCCTGCTTTGTTTAAATGCTAGTCCCGCTCGCCGGGTGCTCCCACTTGCCCGAGCTCCCTTTAACAGGGAGCCGCTGCTTTGGTGAGTACGATCGTCCCCAGGCTCGGCGGGGCCGGGGGCTGCGCTCCGCTCCCCCGGGGGCTGCGCTCCGCTCCCCCGGGGGCTGCCCTCCTCCGGGGCCGGGGGCTGCCCTCCTCCGGGGCCGGGGGCTGCCCTCCCTTCCCCCGGGGGCTGCCCTCCTCCGGGGCCGGGGGCTGCCCTCCCTTCCCCCGGGGGCTGCCCTGCCCTCCCCTCCCCGGGGCAGGGGCTCTCGGGCCGGCAGCCAGTCCTTCCCCTCTCCCCGGGGCCCACATTTCGCCCCCTGGCTTCTTGCCCTAACCCACCGACTGCTCTTTTCCCTCTGCAGTGTGAAGCAGCGCTGTCTTCATGAGCAGAAACGGAGGCGGCAGCGGGCTACCAAGAAAATCAGTATTTTTATAGGGTCCTTCGTCATCTGTTTTGGTCCTTACATTATCACCAGGTTGGTATTGCCTGTTGGGGTGGGGGACATTCCGGGACCGGTATGCCCTCTGATGCACAGGTGGCTGCNGGCCAAACTAGCTGTTATTGGAAGCTGAGGTGACATAATTTAAATTTATCCAGGCAGATAATTTGTCAGATAAGCTTTATGTCTGGAAACATTAATGTTGGTAAATATATTGCTAATGGTGCAGCCTGGCCTTGTGATGAGGTGTGAGAGTTATCTCCCAGGAAAACCAATAATTAGACTATTAAAATGTATAGGAAACACCACGCTCCTCAACTGGTCAGAATCATTGGCATCCACCCCAGTGGTTTGCACCTTTTTAAGTACTAATGTATCATTCTCATTCCGTACTTGAATAGTCTTTATACAACATATGGTTATTATTTTTAAATCTTGCATAAACCAGTGAGCTGGAAGCCAATGTAACTGTACTGAATTGTAGCACCTCAGGATCGAGCCTTTCATCTCTAAACTGAAATGGGCTACATCTTTCACTAGTGATTTTTAAAAATATTTCCCACTTCACAGTGTATTCAAGACACACTTGAAGAGTCTGCCGAGGAAGGTGCACTGGTCTGCAAAACTGCCCTGTTGAGGGCTTCCTCAAGGCTGCTGCCAAGCTGCCAGGGTCTGCAGCCACACCAGCTTACAGAAATTGGCCAGCTTTAGCGCACTGATCTTACACAGTCACATATATATATAGGCCACTTATTATCACTGCATTTCCCTTTTCTTACATGGGTAGTGGGATAGACTGAGGCCAGTGCACAAAACTGACAAGGTTTTTTAACCTTTAGGATGACATTTCTTTCAGTTCCCATTTATCTGTTGAAAGGGATTCCTGACTGATAGCCTGGATAACTGTGGGGTTTTTTTTCTGCAGTTGAAGGGATTATTACAAATGTTAACGTTACATCACAGAGTTAAAAGGTTAGTCGATCGCTGTTCAGTACATTCTGAGTCATTTTCTATTCACTTTTGCCATAATCAAGATATAATTACATTGAACGAAGTGGATTTTGCCATCTTCTTTCCATCTGAACATTACTGAGCTCAGCAAACTCCAACATTGCCACATTTTTCAAAGTGGAGATATTTCTCATAAACTTCTAAAATAAAAGTGATTTCCATCCTTAGACTTTGCATTCAGCTAATGTGAGATGGTGCATTTTCTATGTGTGGCAAACTGGTATCTCATGTGTCACCAGAGAGAAGACTGAGTGTTGCTTTATATAAATGTGTGTGTCAAGGTACAGCTTCTGTCTCAGTCCCAAGGACCGAGGTGGTTCAGTGACAGCAAAATGGGAAGTATTTAGGGAGGACATCGTCGAAGGCTCTTTGCCTCAAAGGCGAGACGGTGTCCAGGCAGCACTAGATAAAAGGTGGTGGTGGTGGATGTGCTGCCATGCCCATTTCTCCATTCTTCCCTTATTCTCATTTTCAAGAGGGTGGCACTGGAGCAATCTCTATGGAGGTGACGTGAGAGATCCCCTCCCCCATTTTCTTGCTCTTTGGCCTGGTGACTTGGGTTGCATTGTGAGCTCAGTTTTTACTCCTCATTTCAGAAATGTGATTGAGATTATGATCATTAGCCATATATTCGTCTGTTCACTAAGAGCTGACAATCACAATCTTTTTTGTAACAGCACTGAAAACAAGAAAATGATACTGAGATGCATTCAGATGGATATTTCTAAGGCTGATTTGATTTGGCCAGGCCCTTTATCTTATTAAAATCTGTGTAATTTTTCTTCTGTTGGCTTCAGTGCAATTATATTTGGGCTCATAATACATTAAAGGGAACACATAGTAATACATCTGTTTTCATGACTGAAAGATACCTTACTCTTCTTTTTTATATCAACTGTATAAATATCAAATGTATATTTCTTATATTAGGATGATATAATGATTAGGATGGGATAAATCTAAGCAACCATGCAGCAAGTGTCATTTATTGTACATTTATTTATTTCTCCCTTTTTGTTTCTGGTACATTTATTTATTCCTCACACTTTGTGTCTTCCTGTTCTTTCTATTTTGAATTCACTGGCATTTTTTCCAAGCAGCTTCAGACAGAAGTCATCTAGTTTTTAAATGCACTTGCCATAGGAATGATTTCATTTTTACACATACAACTGAGAAATTTTCCTGTCAGAGTTCAACCACTTGTTGCAATGTTCAGTCCTAGTGGTGGTAAGTCAGCTTTTCTATACAGAGGGATTGGAACAGCTTCAAAAGTCAACACCCTGCAAGTTGAGAGCTCTGCACTTTGGGAAGAGGCCAAAAGGTTCTTCAAGCCTTGAGAAAGCTTCTGATCTTACCTCTTCAAACAGTGCTGTTTGAGGGTACAGAAAAGGGCTATTTCATCTCATGGTACTTTTCTTCTGGAATGAATATAGCAAAATAGTATATTCTTGCTCCTGCAAAAGGTTTCACAAAAGATGTAAACATAATAAAAACTTCTCACCCTGTTCTTTCCACCCTCCTGGAGAGTTTGCCCACTGCAGATGAGCTGTATGCCAGACATTTGCTGGAATAATCTGAAGGTTTGCTCTCACTTCTGTGGAAAAATTGTTTAACTTAGTTGCAGTTTCTGTGTGCATGATTAATACACCCACCTCAACTGAGGTGCTGAGGCCACCAATCATCTGTGAAGCACAGACCAGGAGACGTAGGTCTGGAGACAGCTGGCTGGTCATATAATGATGATAAAAGTGCTGTCTCCTTGTTTTCTTTGCCAAACTAGCGGTCAGCCAAGTGCACACACAAACTTTCACAGGTAAGTAGGTGCAGTTGTGTTTCTTAGCATACTATGGGATGGCAGGTGCCACCCAGATCTGTCTGAGATACTGCTGTGTTGTTCTTCATAACACAATGGTCAAACATGAATCCTTTTTGCTTATGTGGTCATTCACAGCAGCAGTGTAATGCAGGTTCACTGTTCTGTATCTGAGGGGGTGGATTCAGTGATCTAGACCAGGTTTCTGGTGTCATTTGAAATGCTGCACAGTATCCAAAAGATTTACATAGGTTGGTAGATATGACCCAGGATCCAGAGGAGACCCACAACTTCCAGGAACAGCAGCTTGATGCCAAGGGGTGTTATGCCCAAATGTCTCATTTGTCACTGGACAACTGTACTTAGGCACCTGAGTTGAGTGAGCCTGGATGCCCTAAGTCACATGTGTCTATCTCAAGCTTGCCATGGGAGAGGGGTAGTCAATTATGTCACCAAGATTTTGACCACTTACTAGCACAACTCTCCAAATTCAGAAAGTGAGCAACAAACCACAGCACTCTCTTATCTCTGATGTATGGGAGCATTAACATTGAAAGCATACTTTTTCCCTCTTTCCATAGAGGGAATGATTGTTGTCTCCCAGTGGCCTTGCTAGGAAAGTTCCCTTTGCCTTTATTGAATCCAAGGAGTAAGTATGTACAGGGCCCTTCTCCTGCAGAGACCACGTACTGTAAGGAAATAAGTGTTACTTTAATGTTTCATGAAGCATGAGTTCAGCACTGGGCTCAGTGTGAATATAACACTCAAGTGTTTCCTTTTCTCTTTAATGTTTAACAGGTTAATAGAGCTCCTTCCTTTTGTTACCATAAATTACTACTGGGGAATTATAAGCAAGTGCCTCACCTACAGTAAGGCTGCATCAGATCCATTTGTTTACTCACTTTTACGTCAACAGTACAAAAAAGTTCTGATCAACATCATCAACAGGATACTTAAGAGGGACCTGTATCCATCATCGGGGTACAACAGCTCTCTCGACACTGAAAATGAATACTGCTTGCACAGAACAAACTAACAACATGAAAAACATTCCCCTTTGAGCAAGACAGGTCTTTGCTGCTGCTGGAAAGCTGCCTTTTCCCTCTCGTGGTGACAGTGTCTCCGGAGTGTGAAAGCTGCATTAATGCAATGCATTTCATTGTGGACTTTCATGAAAGGCTCTTCCCTGGTCTTCAGCCAAGTACAATATATGGCAAAGCCTTGTCCCTGAGTGAATGGAGTAGGCCTAAGGAGTTTGAGAGCGCCTTTGGAGGCTTTAGAGAAGATTTGAGAGCTTTTAATGTTGCATTTCTGAGGACTTGGTATGTTTTGGAGAGTCCCACATAAGACGTGATATTCCAGCATCTTCTGGGACCACAGAAATCCCCAGATTGGAAGGAGAGGTTCAGAGCCCACCGTGCTGCGCATGTAATTTGGCAGCCCTGGATCTGCTCTGTTAGTTTCTTACATTACAAATAAGTCTTTTAATTGAATGATTTATTGTATTGGTGCCTCAAGTGAGTCATATGGGTCAGCACTTTGAATCTGAGATTGTTATTATTATTATTTATTACTAGGCATCATGATTGTAACATAGCCTTTAGGAAGTGGCACATATATTTGATATGCCAGTATTCTATCAAGCATAACCAAAGTCCACATATCTGAGTTACTAATATTTAGCACTTCAGTGGTATGTGATTACAATAATTGCAGCAACAGTAACAAAGGCATATATGGAATTTAGTTAAATAGCACTGTAGTTCCATCACTGAGCTAGTAGTCCTATTCAAACAAGCTTTTATTCAGAAAAAAAAACAGCTAGACAGTAGAAGTGACAGATACCACTATGTTTAAGAATATTACTTCAGCAGCTATCTGTTTTCAAAGAAGAGGTTACAATATATTAATTCTTTTCAAGGGATATATAAAGTGTAAAATATTTCATGCATTGGCTATATTTGGTGGATTGTAATTATATTGTAAAATCTTTTCTTTTATAATGATCAATTAATCTGGTGATTTTAACTGACACCAAGAGATGTCTGAGAGATATTATAACAGACCTGCTGCCAAATGCCCAGAAACACAAAGCTGCTTTATTATTATACGTATTTTTCTCTTTTATTTATTTTTAAATCTAAACAGGCTTTGGAAAAATGTGGGAATTATTTTTGGACAGTATTCCTTTGATTATATAGAATATGAATCAAAATATTCTATGGCATTCAATAAGCTACTATTTTCTAATTGAGTACATAAGAGGAAAATTAAAGAAATTCTAAAATATATTTTAAGAAAAAAAAAGAAAGAAGACAGTAAAGAACACTTATTTTTTATGTAACCATGGACTTGACCCTATTAAGCATTGAGAAGGCTATTTCTGGTCAAACTAAGCATATAAGCATGTGATTAGGCACAAATATAATTTCCTTTGAAGTTAACAGCTCTGTTCCCATACTGAAAAATTAACTATATGCTTAGCTGTTTTGTGAAATCAGTGTTGAGCAGTCAGCACATCAAGAGGGTTTTTCCCACCATCCACAATGAGGAAGGAGAGCGTCTTATTGCAATCTCATTGAAGTCAAGGAAGGGTGATGCTGCGTAACAAATACGATGTTCTCTTATCTCCTGCTTTTAATCTCTGAGGCCATTCTGATGCTTTTTTTTTTTGCCATGCAAGTACCTTAGGCCTCTGTGTTTCGCATCTATAGTTCTGCCTGTGTTTAAATTGAATGTATTATAATGGTTTTGTCTTCTTAGTAAAGTATTTGTACTCGCTCTAATTTTGTGTAAATACAGTATTTCAGAAAAAAAATGTTGTCTATGGAATCTTTGCAGTTTTACTGTCTTCCTTTCTGCCTTCATACACCTCCCCCTGCCGCCACCTGATGCTTCAGTCTTTCATCTCAGTTGCAACATAAGGAGCAGATATCTCTCTAGGGGGTGGGAGAGATCCTAAATTTTCAGTTACTTGTTAGTCGGTTTTGTGTCAAAAGGTTTTGATAGACTACAGCATTTATCTGTGAATAAACATGAGTTTAATGACACCTACAATTGTTAGCTTACCTTTAGTTTCCTAAACAAAATGGTGGTTGCTTTAAGAAACGAATGTTACATAGAGTTAAGTGTATTAAATTGCCACCTCCAAGACATACAAATAAAATGTCTTTACTTTGATTTTTTTATATCTTAGTATCAGGAAAATAGTAGAGGAGAAAAAAAAAAACAACTTTAAAGCTATTACAGTAATAAACTTCTAAATCTATTAAATTATAAGCCACATTTTAAAGGTATAAAACAGGACGTAATTAAACTGTTACATCTGCTATTAAGTTAATTAACGAAGCTTATTCATGACAGTTGAGGGTGTTATCAAGCACACACTTTACAATACCACTCAACCTCACAAAGTATTTAACATTTCCTGAAGTGCTTAGGTCTAGATGGGGGAAAAAAAAAAAAAGGGGGGACTTAGAGCCTGCTCTGGGTATTCCAGAATGTCTGTTAGATTTAATTTCCACAGAGAATTAGGAAGCTAAGGTCTACAGTATGCTCCAGATGTAAAGACACCAGAAACTAAGGAAGGGTCAGGAGAGCTGTAGTCCTCTCAATCTTGATTTGCAATGAAGTGCCTTGTTCAGCATTACCAGAAGACATCTTCCTCTGCTCAGTATGCACAGCCAGTTCTGTAGGTAAATTTTAATTTTTCTCTTCTTCTCTCCACCCCCTTCCCACCAGAGAAAGGCTTGGTCTACTTTTCTAACCAAGTAGGAAGCATTCAGTGAGAGGTCTCGGTTTCATTCCCCAAGCTTCCTGATGTAGGCAAAACTCCTGTTAGCTTGGTGCTTCATTCACCATGCTCTGGGTTATTCAGGGATAGGAGGAGTAGGGGGAAACAATACTTTGCCCACATTTTTTGGGATGCTGCAAAAAGGATCAAAGGATTTAGTGCTGTACTGGAGGTGAGAACACATATCTTACATGATGGGAGCATTCGCCAGAGGTGGCAAGGTTGTGCATTCCCCCTTACTGACATTTTAGATAAAACAAACATTGGATCTGCTGTCCTGACAGTAGGGTTTAGTTTGGATAAGATTTCCAACAAAGCTGAAGTATGATATCCAAAATGGCATCTTGCCATTGACACACTCTTGCCAACTCAAAGATAGTGCTCCAGGAAACTTTATCTGGGTTTCGTGCCCAGAGGCCTGCAGTGGCTTTTGTTAGGAGACAAGAGACTGGCAAATACCTGGCAGCTGTCTTGTAGAGTTGGAAATTCTATGGGGGTCAGCAGGAACTGCCTGACAGGATACTTCCCTTGCAGAATGAGCTGTCACCCACCTGTGGCTGCTTAGGGAAAATGCTGGTGAGTTGTTAAAAAAGTGTGCAAGAGAAGCATCATTTTCTAGCAGCACAGCCCAAAAAGCTCCTGGGCTGTGATTTTTCAGGTCCTGTTTGCAATCTGAATCAGCAAAAAGTCCTCTCCCTTTCTCCAAACTTGTATTTTGGCTGCAGAGTTGAGAACTGCACCTTCCCTGGTTGACACCCTCATCCTAATGACAGTCAGAGTATAAACTCTACAGCACAACAAACCTTTAGTAAGTCCATGCAACTAAGGAGATGTTCAACATTTTTCTTTCTTTTTTCTTAACACATCTCCCCCAAAGTATGTCCAAGACAGATGATTTGGATATTTTCTGGTGAGATCCAGGATGGCATTTTGAATCTGCCTTTTTCAGAGGAAAGAAGTGAGTCTGTATGCCCCATTTCCTAGGTGAGTGCTCTGACGCTTATTTATCACAGAGAGAGTCGCCTCTTCCAAAAGAAATAAAAACTTTTCTTTTTTTTGCCTAGAGCCTATATTGCAGGCAAGCTCTGAGACTGGCAGTCAGACTGAGTTTCTGAGGCAATAAAGGTGAAGTAGTGATAGACTACCAGTTCCCAAAAGGTTTAGGTATGCGCTGGATCCCAGGCTGCTAAGTCCTGACAAGACAGATCTGCTTCAGTCCAAGTGCAAAAACAAAACTACTTTTCTTGGGTTGTGCAATACTGAAAACATGTGTGTCTGAACTTAGATGACAGCTGAGCAATGAGGACCTTGGTTTCCGTGAATTTTCACTCCACAAATTCCTCAGCCTCACTGAAGAGCAGACATGTTATTCATCTGGGTAAATCAGCACCTAATAAACTTTTGCAAATAATCTGTGCAGCTCAGTGATTACTGAATACATATTTACCTTGTCTTAACATGAGTAATGGTGGTATTGAACTTAAATTTCAGAGCTAATTACCATGGTAAGCTTATTATATGGTTGAGCATGTGGGAACCAAAGTTCTTTAATGCAAGTGCTCTTATACAACCAGAGAGTGATGGAGGTCTTTATAACTATGGGTTAAAATTTGAGCTCTTTGAGAAATTTAAAAGCATTGAGCCTTGTTGAATAAAATGAGCTGTGACAAGATGTTCAACTCATCTAGGTAAAGTGCTTAAAAAAAAAAAAAATCCAAACTGAAGAGAACTGTGCTGCGCAAGTGGGAAGGTTTAGCTGCATCACCTGGAGGGCATATCTTCTGTTGTATTTAAGGCTTTTTTTTTCCCCCAAAAAAAATAATTGTGTGCACTTGTGCATGCAGAATGAACAAGCAACTGTGTGTCTGTCTCAAAAGCACTTAGCATATTTCAGGATTGTGAAGCGCAAACGGCTGGTTCAGTCTGGTTCAGGAGGACACCTGGTTTGTGGGAGCTGTTAATTACACAAGTAAATTAGAGGTTCTGCTTTTTATTTTTGGAAAGCAGGTCCAATTAATATTTAATGGCTCAGCTGGAGACACAGCAGAGATGACCTTAAGAAAGGTTGTAAATTTATGAATATCTTTCAGTGTCAGAAGCTTGGCAGAGCAAAATGTCACCTGGCACCGAATATGCAACCAGCTCCTTCTCTGAGCTGGAGCAGGTTTTCCCTGTGTCTTATGGATGTGACACAGGCTGAATGACTGGTCCCTTTTCTGTGTATCTCTGGCTCTTCTCCCTTTACCAGGAGGTTCTCCTTGCCAGGACATGAGGGTGCATGACGCAAACTAGGTGCTTCTGCACTTTTCTGTAAGTGAGCAATGCATGAACCATGAGTTGCTCCCAGCCAGGCTTCTCATATGTTCTCTATGTAAATGAAACATATTGCAAAGCATGTACGTTAAATGTCATAGGGTCCATACGGTTAAAGGTATTTTTGAATGTTGAGAACTACAAATCATTCCAGTCCAGTCACACCACTTTTTTTTTAGCCAGATGCCTTCAGAAATGTTATAAACCATAACTGAAATGTCTTCATTTCTGAGTCCAATCCACTATCGCATATTGCCTGTGCAAGCTGCTGAGCAGCCCACCGTGGACAGTAAAGAGTCTCCAAATAAAACCCTAAAACAACCACGTTGGGACATAAACCAAGTTATTTGTTGTTCATATTTCATCCATTTCACTTCATCCTGCTGTTTGCATATGGCATATACAGGTTTGTATCCAGCAAATTTGAAGCAAACTATCCAGCATATGTTTAAGTTTCCAAGCTTCCTTTCCTAAACCAAATGAATTGAAATCTTGAAATGCTTTCCAAGAAGAACCCTGCTTCTCATGCCTAACCCTAGAGCAGCTTTACTTAATTCACTCAGCTGAATTTTTTTTTTTTCAGCTGAAGGCTTAGCACTCTAATCATATTTCAGTGAAGCCTGACCTTAAGTGGCAGACTCATTACCACCTTCTTTTCACTTTTATGATTCCTGTCCTTACATATCCAACCATTCTGTTCTCTTTGCTTGCAGCTGTCAGCCCTGATGCACATTTTCAGAATGTTTTATCGAAACCAAATAAATTGCTCAGTGCCCTTGCTCTGTGGCATGGGACTGGAGATTGGGTTTGTGTGTGCATCATCATGAGAATATTTAGATATCTTTTAGATCTTCTGTTTCATATTTGTCCTTATTCATGGTAAAACAAAATGTCGATTGGTGATACGTGACCTTCGTTTTACAAATGACTGCTGATCGCTCCTTACAGGTGCATAGCTCAGACCGGCTTTCAGCTTGAAATCTGGCTTTTCAGCTAATCAGACTCTTATTGTTGTCATTGCTGATGAAGCCTGCTTTGGGCATTTAAAATATCTTTTGGGCTCCCCACACAGTAGTCTGAATACTTCATCATCTTTTTTATTCTTACTACCTTGCTGGAAGCCAGGGAAGTACTAGAACTGCTTTTCTCAGGAGACCTGGCACACAGCCGGATGAAAGACCACACAGCCAAGAAAAGATCAAATTGCATGAAACATGGTTTAGAAGGTACCTAGGAATGGAAGACAAACACTTTCATCCTGAATCTGTCTGTTGATCTTTTGCTGAAAGTTTCTCAGGCATTTAATAATGTGCTTCTCATGATGGCTGGGGATATCTCAGAGTTGAGAGTGGAGGTGAATTTCAGGGAGAAAGCTATTTAGGATACAAGAACAAGGTGCTCCTCCTCCTATCCTGAGGGGCTTGCCATACCAGCACCATGTAAAAAGAAGTGACAGACACCTTTTACTCATAAAACACAGCTGCATGTGTTGAAGCCACAGCATCCTTTTATGCTTTTCTAGATGAAGTTTCAATAGTCTTGGTGTGAGAGCTCAGTCTGGGATCTCTCTTCTCCTTAGAGAATGTCACCTTGGCTAGGCTGGAAGCTAGGTAGAAAGGAACCCTGCTCTCCCCCTGTACAAACAAGATTTTGAGATGCTGTGTATGAGACAGCACAGACTCCATGTACATGATGGTGAAGTTTAGTGGGTAGGGCACTTATTACAAAGGGGAGATGATGCTTCTGCTCCTCTTCTGAGGGCTTCTTATATTGGATCTATGTATTACAACCCACTCATTTTGTTAGTGGGCAGAGGCATAACTGAAGGGGAAAATACATTAAGGGTGAGATCCTGGCTTCACTGACTTCACGTGGAGGTAAGCCAAAATTTTACTTGAAGGTTTTCATCAGTAGAGTCCAAGTCTGAATTTGCAGAAATCTTTCCAAAAGACCATTTAAGACCAGCTCATTTAAGAAGTCTACTCACTGAATTAATCACAGTTAATGAAACAAACAAACAAACAAACAAACAAACAAACCAACCAGCAACCCCCCCCCCTTGGATTCTTGTATATCCTAGCAAAACACATTAATGGCACTGAATGCAAATGTATTCTAAGAGGTGTAAGTTTTTCTTCAAATGATAACATAACAATATTAAGCAGACTGAAAATGCAAATGGTATGGCTATAGAGGAAGCTGCACTCCAGTACCCTGACAGTCCCTTACACCTCTGAGCCCTGTTTTTTCCTAAGCTTTTTCACGTCTCTCCGGGTATACCCCTGTTGTCCTCTCTCTGAGGGGTACCTGTGGCTTGCTGAGCATCTACAATCACTGCAGCCAACCGAATTGGGCACTTGTAAGTTCCTTTCTTCTAGACCCAGAGGAGCACTGTGATAGTGGTTTTTAAAAACTGGTTCAAACCCAGGGTTTGTTCCTCCCTTCCTTCTTAAAAATCCTGTTTATTCTTATTGCTCATAAATTCCCATCTACTCAGTTATTTTCATCTCTGGGCTTAGAGCTGAACAGACACAGGAACAGCAGCATTTGCTCTTTGCATCTCTGCTAGCCTGTGTTCCCTTTGCAGCTGCTGAAAGCTCAGTCAATCCCCATGCTTCCTCCACCTTTATCACCTTCTAAAGTCTCTACCTGCCCTCTGGTTTCTCATATCACCTGAAAGCCAGGCTATTCAGACTGCTTCTTTCCTTGATGCATTCCCTCAGGCTATTGTGGTGACATTCTCACTTTTTTTTCCTGTGGTTTTGGTTTTCTGTGGGTGTTTTTGTTGTTTTTTAATTAGTTTTCCACTGACAGCCCTTTCAGTTTTTAATTTGGTGAAGCTAAACAGCATTGTAACATGCAAATTAAACTAGAAAGAAAGCTGTGCCCCTCACTTTTTTGTGCTCAACAAAGAAAGCAGGCAAAGGAATCAAACCAAGAATCTTACTGAATCTATTTTGTCCCTTGGGATTACAGCCTACCCATTTCTGCAGTCTGTGGCACACAGGGAGTAACAATATGACCGCTGCCACATTTTTACTTTCAGATAAAATTACCAGGTATCTGTTTATGGCTGAATCAAGGTGTTCAGCATTAATTCCTCATTAAAACAAAATTCTTATTTTTGGAGCTTTAAGAAAACTTCCCACCTACTGTCCCCATAAGCCTCATGAGGAGAAGATTGGATGGAAATGCAGCCTACTCAATGTCGAGGCATAGTGGGTTTCTCTGGGCTTGTTTTGCAATGGCTCAATGTCTGTTATTGCCCTGGCAGCTCAAAGCCTCTACTTCCAAAGCTGATGCTCTGAGCTTCAGCTGTTAGAGTGTCAGTCACCTTTTGCTTTTCAGTTGTACATGATAAGAACCTGCAAAAAAACAGGTAAATGGATCCCAGGACCTTTTGCCTTGTAATTTCCCGTACTGCTGGTTCATTGATTTGATGAGTCTTGAGGGTCACTGTTGCTTGGTAACCTGAAGCTAGGCAGGTCCAACATAAGATGGAGTATGTAAATGGCTTGCTCTGAGCTAGCAAGGTTTCTTGACATCCTGATTTCCTCACAGATGAAAGCTGGAGATTGGACTTGTCTCACTGGTGCAATGTAGTTTACTTCAAGGAGAGAGAAGAAGCTTTTGAGAGCTGTGTCTAGCACAACAATCTGTAGGAAAATGGAAAAATTCAGCTTCTGCAGGAATTTTGCTGGATATCTGTGCTCCAAAGTTGTCCTGATTAGCAGAGGTTTAAGAGAATGCCCTGACTAATCTAAAATTTTGACAAGTAAAGTTAATCTTTTTGATGAGCCACTGGTTATTTTTTGGTTCCTGATCATAGTAAGAGGGTAGAGGATAACTCAGTGAAATGAACAGTTGAGGGAAATTAGAAAAATACAAATCCCCAGTTGTCATAGGGAGCTCACTGTTGCAGTAGCTCACGGAGCTAATAGCATGGCTAGGATGACTGACGACAGCTTTTGAGCTGCTAAGGGTCTTGTCCTGAAGCCTTGTAGGCTGAAGAAAACTCCCATAAAGATTAGTTTGATATGTGGATGATAAGGTATTTCTCATATCAGTACAAAACGTAGCAGTTCTGGATCAGGTCTTTAACCAGAGCCACATCATGATACCAGTAGCACTAGATGACTTTACACTGGCAGAGTTTTTACTCCAAGATGCTGGCTTTTTTGAAAAGCACGGAGAAGGATTTAACTAATTGATGGAGTGATGCTCAGAGTTTAGCCTGTGGCTAGTAATTAAGACCCTGTAGCCTTTCTTTTACTCTTCCTGACTACCCTGTTCTTGTTCTCCTGACCCTTCATAACTGTGGCTTGGCCTGTCCTATACAAGTTATTATTTCAGACTCCTGAATATCCAATTAGTCATTTATTTGGCCAAGAAAAAAATATGTTCAGCAGCTCAAATTATTTCT
>VZTL01063815.1:1790-24372 GCA_013400535.1 Scopus umbretta
AAACCACCACTAACAAAAAAGCCCCAAAATCCAGCAGTTCAGTTCATAGTTATAAATGATATTAGTGCATATCCACACCGGGTCCATTGTACTCAATAAACCACAGCACAGCACTGGTATTCACTAAAAGCCATTCATCTGTTCTTCTGATGAATGCCCAAAATCTGTATGTTTGAAAGTATTGGGTGACACCAGTCACGCAGTAGCTGCACTCAGAGCAATGAGTGACCATGTAACACCCCAGGGTCGGTGGCCCCTTCCTTCCTCAGAGTTCAGGGTACAAATACATACATGCGATGGCACTTTTCTCAGAATGATTTTCTGATGTACTTCATATTAAAAAGCACATTTTTTTAGAGGAAGATAGTGTGCTTATGTTTGACAGATAAAGTTTAGCAACATCATATAAATCAGCAGTGCAGACAAGGAAAGCTCCATCATGGAGTGCACAGATTTTTACAGTCTCCAAAATTTCACCCTTACTTCAGACTTCCACAATCTTTAAAAAGCACCTGCTTATCAGCGAACACTATGCAGCATACTGTAAGGGCTCTGATACAGCACAATAAAAATAATTTTGTTATAAGAACTATTAATTATGAATTCACAGCACCAGATAAAATCTGCAGGGACAATCTGCAAATGAGATGCTTACTAAATGTGGTTAATTTATTTTTTTTTTTTCAGTCTTCCCTGAAGACTTACTATAGCTAAATACATCTCTGTCACTTACTTATTTCTGAGATATCAAAAGGTGAGCAGAAAATCCTGCTTTCCACTCTGCAGAAAGGCTCTTATATGCATATACTGTACTTCCTCCATCTTATCAATGCAGATATTTCACATGCATAATAGTTGATTAGGACAGCATTCAGTTCTTTGGACCAGAAAGGGGAATGCTTCTCCACTTTATGGAAGAATTCAGACATTGGGTCAAAGCTACAATGAATATGATGTTTGGCTTCCTTTTCATTTGACACTGTCTAATAACTTGCATCTAAAATTTAACAGAAATGGAAAAACCCATAAGTGCACAGTTGGTGTTAAACATTTATATCTGCACTAAATATTTCACAATAAATATTTTAGCACGGTGCAAAGCTAGACACATTCTTGACGCCTTATTTTGAACATTTTTCAGTATTTAATGGGCAAAAATCAATGCCACATTTTTGCAGATCTGCTACTCTTAGCTTTGAACTCATCTGCCACTTAGAAGGTTCTCTACTACAATCCGTGGTCACTATTATGCAAAGTTAAGAGGGTATTTCTGAGGTTCAACTCTTCCACACAAGCACACATGTGTACAGACATGAATACACAGCCATACTGGTATGTCTGTACATCTGTGTTCTAATACAAAGTACAAAGCAGTCAATCAGCTGAAAAAGCTTGAGAATTGTACACAAAGCAAAACCGAAAGGTTAGCCCATTGAAAATATATTATTGCTCATTCACCTGGCTGTATTCTTCAGTAAATAGCCACCATTCCCCAAAATACAATTTCAAGGGAAATATAGAAAGGCTGCCAGTTACTTCAAAGGCATTTTTTTCAGTAAGGCCTAGACTGTTCCAAATCACTAAACTAAAGTTAATGTGCAAAACCCACAACAAAATTTTACAATTTATTTTTGCATGCGGTATTTTTCTCTGCCTGTGTCAAAGAACCAAAATGTTGCCTTTTTATTTCTGCATCTTTCCCCATGTGAGAATAAGACTCTGCATCACAAGAATAAGGCCTGAATATTATCCAAAATCCAGATGCCATGTGAATAGAAACAAAATAGTCATTACTGCAACATCACAGCACTTAGTTATTTATAGACTCCATTCAGACATCACCACTAGTAAGACAGCACATGCTACAGTGCTCTTTTTTAAGAGCCTTTCAGAGTACTTGAAAGACCTATTTTACAAGCCTGGACCACCATCCAGAGAAGAGTGGTGTATATAACGATAGAAGTAAAATACAACAAACACATACACTTGAAGGAATAAAGGATATCTGATCACTTTTCATGTAAAAGGAGTGTTGAAATGTTTTCCTGTAATGCTGACATTCACTCTGAGAGCCCTTCTCATGGAAGATCTATTACCCTCAGAGTTGCAGCATTTTTAAAACATGTGTTACTATTTTTTAAGAGACCACTTGAAGAAAAAGAAAACTTCTTGTCCCCAGCTGGCATAACCAATTTGTTGTATGTGTCTTTCTGGCAGTAAAGACTCCAAGACAAACTTCACCAAGAAGCATCATTTTCCCTTTTGCCCCAGTCTATTAATTTTTTCTGTGAGGTCCTGCCTACAGGGTAAACTGGTGGAATAATGTCTTTGCAAATAACTGAATCTGCTCAAAACAGAACATACAAAATCCTGTTTCCACAGGCAGGGGAAGAATCAAGCAATGGGGTCTTATGACCAGCGACCTCCAAAAGCTTTTTCTAGGCTGTTCTTGGCCACAGACCTTTCCCTCTCATTGCTTTTTTCAAGGTGGGAAGAAAGACAGACTCCCAGGCAAGCACAGCCCAGCACAGCATCACTCTTCTGGAAGCACATCCGCCTGCACGGCCAGAGCAGCCTGTGCCACATTGCAGTATCACTCCTCCTTCTCTCCCCATCTCTCATACCGCTCTTTTTTCCTTTCTCCTCACAAACTCAAACTTGCCTACACAAGCCAATAGCCAGGGGCCACTATCCAAAAGGTAATTCGGGTTCCCAAAGCAAACTCACACCTGTGCTTCAGCTTCAGAGCTGTTGTGCATGTACTCTCTGCTTCACAGGCAGTGAGCCATAGTCCCAATCGGCCAAGGCACAGGTCTCCTGTTCTGACAGGTCCATGGGCAGGAGAAGCCAGGGGGCAAAGGGCCTGCAAAGATCTTCTTTCTGATATAAGTGGAGAGATTATTTCCTACCATTTTTTCTGGAAGACATAATGTTCCCCCAAAAGTGGGGGAGGAATCAGTGGCACAGAAATTTCAGCCATAGGCATAGAGCTGTGGTAGCATGTTATAACAAGGTCATGGGACAAATGTGAATGATTCCTTCATCCTCCAGGCAGCTCTGCCATCACATGTGCCACCAAGGCAGCATGGCCACCTGCGAGACCTGAAGGTGTTTTGCCTCATAAACACTCTGAGCTCCCGGAAAAACAGTATTTGATCCAATGGTTCTTTCCACCTGGGTTTTAACATGCAAAAGATGGAAGTCATGACTTCTGCTTGGTTATCTGTGTCACTTCTGTTGTCTACAAAAACAAAAAAGATGCACAAACATCTGAAGACAAGAGCTGACATGGCAGCAACAGTTGTAACATCTCTGTTCAAGCATTAAATGAGGACAGAGAATAATCACTGGTGTTTGACTCTTCTCCCCTGTTTTTCTGCTTTTGGGACAAAGTTCCATATCATATGAGCAGACTCCTAAAAAAGCAGTGGTGATAGTACTGAAATGGAGACTGTGAGATCATTTGATAAGAATGATGCTGTGCTCTACAACTACCTAGTTTATAAGCCTCATGTCAAGAAGTTTACTACGGTACCCTCCCTTCCTTCTCTTTCTTAGTTGCATGTTTGTACACACTGTACTTCCACATTTACAGTCCTTCAGTAGCCACAGTATGTCTTAACCAGGATAAGAAAAACCATCAGTAAAGGTCAGGAGAAAAAAAACAAATCACCTTTTTTTTTTACCGCTGGTCAAGATTTTATTTAATATCTGGTCAGACTTTGACCTAACTTTCACATCCTTGGTTAATACTCAGATAAGCAATGCTGTCTGATATATAATATATACCATCAGATTGGGTGTGGAGAGTTTACAATTATCAGGACAGAACCACTGATGAGGCACTAATCACTCAATAATTTCTCTCACTCTTACTGGCCAGGCTGCCTCACTGCACTGTCCATTTGTGTCCTTGAAACCATATATCTGTTTGAAATTTCAACTTGATATCTGCACCTCATACATATTGATCATATTATTTCCTTACATTCCACATAAATATTGGTCAATAGGGCTATCAGCTACGGATATGATTAGATGTTTCAATATTGCATAGGTCTAGCGTATGCACAACACCTAGAACAATGCTAGTAGCATTGCTACCAAAGCGAAAGCTGAATGTAGTATCAAGTCTGCATAGTTTTCCAGTTCCTCTACCCTCCAACAAATACAGATTTCTAAATTGGAGATAGTGCAGAGACTGTAAAGACCAAATCTTTGTCTTTCCAGTCATTAGATGCATCCCTGAAATGACTGTAAAATTAGAGGTTCTATGAAAACCAGATGCTACTCTATGCTATTGTTTCCAAAGGAAATACATAGCAATATAAATTAAACATTAAATGCAAAGCTTTGCTGTGAGGCTACCAAGTCAGAAATGCAGATAATTAATGAGAATATCTGTCTTTACATATTCACTTCCCTCCCCAGTAGAAGCCATTAATCTTTAAAAGTATATGAAAAGGATGCACGAGTCAGCACACAAAGAGCATTTATTAAGGACACTAAATAAATTAAGGACACCTCATGTGTCAGCATGAGCAATCTTTTTTATACTTCTTATCTCTCCAGGCCACTTCTGCACAGTCCTCTTTTTGCTGCTGTTACAGGGACAACCAAGGATTCCTGGGACAGAGGAACAAGGAAAATCCCAGCCTCTATTCCAAACCATTTCAATGTTTTATAAGTGTATATTATGACATAAAATCATACAATAGTTGGGGTTGGAAAGAACCTTTAAAGGTCATCCAGTCCAACCGCCCCTGCAGTGAGTAGGGACATCTTCAACCAGATCAGGTTGCTCAGAGACCCATCCAACTTGACCTTGAATGTTTCCAGGGATGGGGCACCTAACACCTCTTTGGGCAACCTGTTCCAATGTTTCACTACCCTCATCGCAAAAAAAATTCTTCCTTATATCTAGTCTGAATCTACCCTCTTTTAGTTTAAAACCATTACCCCCTTGTCCTATCGCAACAGGCCCTACTAAAAAGTTTGTCCTCATCTTTCTTATAAGCCCTCCTTAAAAACTGAAATGCCACAATAAGCTCTCCCCAGAGTCTTTTCTTCTCCAGGCTGAACAACCCCAAATCTGTCAGCCTTTCTTCATAGGAGAGGTGTTCCATCCCTCTGATCATTTTTGTGGCCCTCCTCTGGACCCACTTAACCTATAAAACATTTTGTCTTCTAGATAGATATGCTTAAATGCCACAAGGAGGGAAAAATCATAATTATGAATTGAGTCTCGTTAAAGCAACTTTTCTTGCTTCTGGCAGCAAGTTCTTACAGTCTTTTCGTTCCAACAGTCAAAGTGTTTATAGTGAGGAGGAGGCATATCTGTGCTTTGAAGCTAAACAAAGTTTTTAACAAGACTAATTCTGATTGTAAAAATAAACTGTAAGATGAAGGAATAACAATATCTAAGTGTTCTTGTTTCTTATCTCTCCCGAGATCTTCAAACACTTCAAAACACGGTAGACTCTGTTACACCTCAAAACATGCTTTGTGAGGAAGGTTTCCAAGAAGCTTACTGGGGCAACTCACGGGAAGTTGGATATTTAAAATTCCTTAGCCATTCTCCATACCAAACATGATCATTTTGCCAGGTAAAACAGTTTCAGTATTAAAAATATATATATATAAACAAACTCAAGCCAAAACTTTTTCCTGAGATCCAAGTCTTTCTGCCTAACTATGACAAAATCCATCTTTTCAGTAAAAGACTAGGCTGCACTTCACGCACTTGGGGCGAAACACCTTGCTCAGTTCTTTTAGTTCATTCCAGGACTCTCACCTGGATTTTGAGAAACCCCATCCACATTTTTATTCAAGGTTATAATCAGGAAATTCTGCACCGTGAAACCTATGTCTTTCCTCAAGCTGCCAAAATTGTGCAGCTTGATGACCGCATACGTTGTCACTTCCTCTTCTGTTCCTTCTCAACTGCCTTATGGACTTTCACGTGATTATTTGCAGGCTCTGATGCCATATCCTCTCTGCAAGAGCATGCTGCTTAATCCTGGAAAGCTTTGTATGTAACTAGGTTTTTTACCTAATTTCTCCTGTCTGAAAAGAGGAACTATATCTCCTGCCTCTGGCCTTGGGTCACACACTCTAGCAGCCACAATGCACGCAGAGAATCCCTTGAGACAGCGTTACCCTGACTTACAGGTTAGAAATTTAAGGCACAAAGAATGGGGTTGACTGAAGATATCTCATCTTCACTGCTTTTCAGTAAAACATTTCAGTGAAAAAAACTTTATTCAAAAAGCACCTGATATTCGTGATATTTTGTCTGAGATACTTCAAGTTTATAAGTTTTTCATGAACTTGAAGGCTTGCATTAAAATAGCATGAAAACCAGACTGTTGTTGGGGTTTTCTGCTTAAAGATTTCCTCATGAGGGGAGAAAAAAAAGTCAAATTAGACTTATGCACATATTAACCTGTAATAAAGGAAAACTATAGCAGAGCTGGAGAGCAGTCCTCACACTTTCAGACTTTACCTTAATAATAAGATCATCCCAATGTAACCCTTCAGACATCCTAATCAGCAAATATATAAATTATCTGGGAGTAATGCAGAAATATTTGTTACCCTGAAAACAGAAAACGCATTTCACAGCTGCAAAAAAAAAAAATCACTAAAGGAGTAGGGCTCTTATGTACTCTACATTACATTTAAAATCTATTTACTCAGATGTATATGAAAACAATATCTGTTTGCCAGAAATATCTTGTCTTTTTGCAATGAAAAATAAACATTGCTTCAGAATGTTCCTCCTTAGATCTATATTTCATGTTGATGTAAAAATAAGGAAAACAATGTTACACATGGTTGGGAATTTCCTGAAAAAAAAATGGGGAAAATGGGAATAAAAATAATATCTTAAGGTTGGGGATTTTTTGTGTGAATGTGCATACCTCTTTTTGTTGGATCTCTAGGCACTAGGTAGGCTTACTAGTCCCATTGGAAAACTATCCGGCCAAACTATCTAACAAAACTATCTGGCCACATCAGACATCCTCTAAAATTGAATTAAACAATATTCTAGCCATTTATGGCTCCTATGTGAAGTATAGAGAAATAAGACGAAGGCCTTCTGCCTGATGCAGGCAAGGACTTAAAGAAAAATAAAAAGAGCAGAAAATATTGAGTTCTGGGATCCAAGCATGCTATATCACCATATGGGTGATGAATCTGGCTTTCTTTTATTTTTGTTCTCCCTCCACAAAAGACGTCATCTGAGCACAGAATTCTTTTAGTTAATATTAAAAAGGAAAAAAAAAAAAATCTCTAAAAATTCCATGGGTATGAAAGCTAATTTCAAGAACTGAAAGCTCTTTAAGCAGGAACTGATAGCTGACAGAAAATGCAGCTGCAAAGTTTACATCTCGCAGAACTGCAGACAGCAGCTGTGTTTAAACCATCAGCCAGCAATCACCCAGAAATGCATCTCCAGCTCTTTGACAACTGCTTTAAAATCTTTTCGGTAAAAGCCTGTTCCTGAGCTGCCTTTCAGTCATCACCTCGCACTGCCCAAACTACTTTTCAGTAATAGCCACTGCAAAACTTGTAGCTCTACAGGATGTGCCCTGATTAGGGAACGGTGGTTGCACGAAGTCTTAGCTGGCAAGTGCCAGCTAAAGGGTGAGCTTTCACTAGCCAGCTCAGGCAATTTCACAGTTTGCAGCCACTGAAGGGGAAATCTTCCCCACACAAAGCTCTCCCTCCTCACGTCCGCACACTCCCCCTGCTTCCTTCACATCCGTTCTGCTGTTTCTCAGATCCCTTTTTGTGAATTAAATCAATTTGCTAACCTTGCAGGAAAGTAACCCAGCAAAAACAACTGGACAGTTTTCTATGGAACTATTGAGTTGAACAGCTTCACAAAGGGCAGTGTGAGTGCCAGAGCCGCGAAGGAGCGGGGCACGGGGGTCAACCTGCAGGAAAAGACAAGAGGTGGTGCAATACATCCCTTTCACAATGGAAATGCTGCACTGGAGGAGCTCAGTTGCTCCTGAAATGGCAACCTAAACCTAAACCTAACAGATTTTTTCCCTCTGCAAATGAACACAGGGCAATGCTCATAATTCACATTTAGTTGGTCAAAGGAAACTCTTCTTATATGCTGTCAGATCTCTAAGTTTGGGAAATAGAAGTTGTTGTTTATGAGAGATCCAATTTAGCAGTTTCTAATTACTCAAAAGTTAATGGGCTTAAAGGGTTACATCCCTTTGCAAGGCTTCCATCGACTTCAGTTAAATTAGGATCAAAGTCTGGAACTTTACCATTCTACTATAATTACTTAGTCTTAGATGCATGCCTACAAACATAAAAATGCTGCCAGTATCTGATATGGAGAAACATCTTTATACAAATAAAGTGCTGTTTTAGTATGCATTGCTAGCATATTCTTATTTCTTTCATTATTCTTGATTCAATCATTACCCCTGGTGGGTTTGACCAAATGAAATCATAAAGCCACTTGCACTAGAAAACTTATCAACTCAGTTTTGCACGCAGCATAGCCACAGAATAATGAATTAGAAAATCCTGGTTTTGATGCCAGGTTTACATATTTCTAAAAGGGAAAAACAAAATTAAACTTTCAGTTATAGGCGTATTTGTATTATCAGTAAATACAATACATTCATGAAACATTTAATAGCCAGGACATAAATGAAATGGGAACACTGCAATACATTTACAAACAGTCAATAATTAGTAATGAGAAGCTCACAGAGCTTGCGAAACAGCTACAATTTTTTTTTCTTAGCTCACTGAAAGTCATGGTCACAAGGATTATAAAAGTATTAGTAGAATCAGAGTTTTGATGTATTCTCTAAAGCCAGGCAGTCTATTTTTTTTCTTTGATAAAAGCTTTATCAAATTTAGGGATTTTTTTAGCAACCTTTAACTATTCCTTCCTTTTACACTGCCAAAATCACAGGTACAGATCAAGTCATGCTGGCAAGAACAACAGGAAAACTCTGTATTTTTAAAAGCAGGTCATTCTTATTTCTTTTTCCCTTATGTTATCTCACTGCTGTGCCTACTGTCCAAGAATACAATCTATACTTGTTTCTTAGCTTTGTTAGTCTGAGTAGCTTTCACTAACACAAGCTTCTTCAACCTTTCCAGGGTTTAAATATAAGCAAAGTAGAAAGATTAACTTGCTGGTGGGAACTTCTGAAGTACAGGTAGAAAATACTGATTCGTATTTCAGATATGACTCAAAAAAAAAAAAAAGCAAGCATTGAATTAAATGAACAATGCCTAACAGCCCACCAAAACTACAGCTAGGGTGGAATTCTGCAAACAAGAACACTCTCAAAAGAGAGTATTGTCTATGCTGAATGGAAAGTGCCTTTATAGCATCACAATTTCAGCTCATCATAGCTTTGCCACAAGTTTCCGTGACTAATGAGGAAGTTCTTGAAATCCAGCTCTATCATACCTATTTATTTTGTCGGTGTTTAGTGAACACTCCCACATCATAGAGCACATGAGAAGATTGCAGAGCACTCTGGTCATAGCCAAGGCACAAGGTCTAACACGAGGACTAAGCTGACGTAAAGCTGAAAGTGCTACTCTACTTTTTTGTCTCTGCCAGGACATGTACTCTTGCCACTTCCCGTGCATTAAATATTCCCTGAATATGCAAATAAATAGGTAAGGAGAAAATTAACCCTGCTAAAAAGAAAAACAAACATATCTTCTCTTTGATTATGCAGTGAGCTGGCTCACCCCAAAGACAACAATCTGCAAGATCTGTAGATCCATGGATGGTAGATCACCTGTTGCAGGGGAGCATGAGCAGCTGGCCCTTACCAGTGTCACATCCCATTAGATCAACTTAAGTGTAAGGTCACACTGCATAAATGGTGCAGTTCTTTCTGATAGGGGATGAACCAAGGTCAGGGGGTCCAGAAGGCTAAGGTGTGCATGGGACTTGTAAATCATTTGACACTGATGGCAGAAGGTGTGCTGTGCCTGAGGAAGGAAAGCAGAGAAGGGACATTCTCATGGCTGGGGTGACTAAATGATTCTCTAGACTAGGGTTCTATCCCACTCATCTCATGTGTGATGAGAAAGAGATCATTAAGGAAATTCCTCAAATATGGTTGGTAATCATGCACATCCCATTTTTTAGGTGCCTGGCTTGAGTAGCTGATGCAATAAATAGACCCACAAACTTTTCTGACAAGATATATCTTCCACATAAAAAAAACCTAATCCAGTGAGACAGAGCCATCAGTGGGACTTTCCACCCCAGCTGGTGCAGGTGCACAAACCAGCTCCCAGCCCCTTCCCAAGCTTATCCCCAGAGCTGCAGCCTTGTCCTACCAGCTGGGGCTCCCAGCTTGGACACCCTTTCCCTAGCAGTCATCTCACAGCTCGGTAGCCCTCAGTGTCTCTCCAAGGTGGGGGTGCCCATGCCTCACCAGCCACTGATGCCAAACTACACACAGCTGGGTCTTTTGCACCAGAACTGTCCAGAAACTGAAGGTGTGATTCACCACCAGGCTACTGCAGACTTTTGACAGGATAATTTCTCAGTACACCTTTGCACAAAAAGAAGTTGCGGTCATAAATTATTCCTCCAGCCTTTCCTAAGTGATATTATACAACGTCTAAGACACAGATCTTTTGGATACCCTCTATGTACTTGACCAAGCATGCAAATAGATCAGCTGAGTTCCCCTGAGCCTACTCTTGACCATTCTTTTGGAAAGAACATTTCTGAGCTTACAGTACACTGATTATCCATACTAGGAAAAAGGAAAGGGTGAATTATTCAGAGACTCTACTTAATGCATTAAGATATTTAGTGGCCATTAACTGAGAAGGTTATTTGTTACTTTATTTATGAATATGGTTGTAACTTAAGGGATCATCCATCCAAATAATCTATGTATACTGTGGCCAGTGTTTATAAATAGATACCAGAAAACAATTCCAGCACAATAAACCAGCTGTATCTTTTAATATAACCCAAGCAAATAAATCAGAAAAATGGAAAGCTTATTTCCAGTTTTAATTTGGAGCGACGTGACTGACCTTCAATAAATTATTGTTGTTAGACTGCAATAATATAAAATTCAACACTTTGTTTCTATAAAGTCACAATTATTCTTTAATTTTACTTTTTTTTTTTTTTCCCAGATTTTTTCCAGATTTGGTATCACTGTTTTCTGCTTTTAGCTTTCTTTTAAATTATAACCCCAACCAGGTAAGTCTTGCTGGATACATGTACATACCCACTATGAAAAGAAAGAAAAAGAAGTAACTATAATGAAGAATACATGAAAGGCTAGAAACATGTCTCCTCTCCCTTACTTTTACCAGAAAACCACTTCTGGAAAGGGAAAGGATGCTATTTTAGACTTGGCCAGTTCTGGATTCAGGAGAAGTGGGTACTGGTTTAAAGCCAGGGCTGGTTTGCCTTGATCTCCTAGGATGTTAAGCATGTGTATGTGCATATGTTTAGGGCAAATAGATCGTGCTTGCCATAATATGAATTACTGCAGTAAACTATTTGTGTAACACTTAAAATGGATTATGAAAATAGCTATATTTAGTTTGCAGCTCTAAATGCTACAAGCTTTCCTCACCATAGTAACATAAACGTCTTTCAAAGGAAGAGAGGAGACAAAGGAGCTTGAATTCTTGCACTGCAGAGACTAAAAAAGAGCGGAGGGAGGGAAAGCGCTCACTTCACAAGCTTATGAACTTCAGATAGCAATTAATGAAAAAAAAAAACCCACCTATAATTGCATTTATTCTGTTTAATGTTTTGCCAATACAGCGTTATAAACTTCTAGAAGCCGGCTACAGAAAGAGTGAATATTCAATGAAAAAAAGAAAGTACCTCATTTTTTCCAACCTAAATTAAGTAGGTGAGTTATGGAACCTCATTCCACAGTATCCCAACAACAGCGGCTAAGGAAATTGTATTTTTTCAGTATTTTACCCTTCACAGAGTGCAATTTAATTGTGTTAGAAATGGAAATGGGAAAGAAAATAAACCAGAACTTCACTATATCAGGGCCACTTGGTGATGGACAGCTGGCAGAATACCTGGTACTAGAAGAGAAGGATTCTCTTCAGCAGAGTATAATAATGAACAACAGGTTCTTCACAACTGCCAGGATAAAAGCTGCTGCTGGAACAGAAGGATCATGAAGTTAGTGGCCTTTCAGTGCTGTGATCAGCTAGCATAATTTATGTTCTGCTGACTTTCATTGACAGATTTCACATACAGACAGTCAAGACCTAGGAATTTTGCAACCTAGGCTCAAAGTTAACATTTATACTGTATCATTAGTGGCCAGGCCAGGGATCAAGTCAGCACCCAGCACTTTGCCTACGGTGGCTCTGCCTGGCCACAAAATTAAGATACAGGCAGCCTGTAGGTCAGTGCACAATGTTCTTGCTGTACGAAGGCAACACCAGCAAAACACTTCTGCCCTCCTATGAGCAAGTGGCAATGCTGCCAGGCAAAGACAGTGCCGTCCATTCTGCACAGAAGGACATGCAGGATACATGGGGGTGCTCAGCTGCTGGTAAATCTGAGTTCACGACTGTGCCCTGCTGTGCACCAGTGCTTCCTCTGAGCCTATATGTGAGCATGGGCTTATACACATATCACATGGATACTAAGAGAGATCAAGCGGTCAATTCAACTGCAGACACCTCCTCAGTAGTCATCCAAAATTTAGAGATTAAACCCATGCAGGGTTACTTTAAACTTGCCTTTGAAATACAGTATTGATCTAACCGATAGCTTTCATCTAGTGACGTTACTTTAAAAGAAGATAAAAGTTAATTGTCTTATTCTTTCACATGCTTCACAATTTCAATCAGCAACTCCAGACTGGCTACATAAAATTAAAAGAACAAAACCAAACCACAAACAAACCTAGGAGAACACACATCTCCTAACTACTGCTTTGGAGGAATGTGGTGGAGCTGGCCATCCATGTTTGGCACTAGATCCACACTCTCAACACAAAGCAGCATGACTCCATATGGCCTAAGAGGGGATTAGAGTGTCTCACAGTATTGTATGCTATTATTATAGGATACACTGTAAGTACGTAAAGAATTGGATCATGACCGCATTACACACCCATTCCCAATGATTCTTTGTTTACCTGTAGATTATCAGCAATTAACATCCCAAATTCTTTCCAATATATGTGTAGATTCTTCATGGCCTTGTCCATATAGTTCACATCTCAAATATTTAGTGTAGTGGTAAGTAGCAGAGCAAGAGTGGTGAACTCAATATGTCAGGTACTTCAGTTGTACAAATTCCAGCTAGTTCAACATGTCTTCAATAACACTGCAGGACTAAAAATGCCTCACAGGGACAGAGCTTTTCCTTGGTCTAGTGTTATCTTCAATAAGCAAAAAAAATCATGATGTACAAGATGGTGAACAGTCGTTTAAAACTATGCAATAATACAATATGGTTCATTTGTCCTTTGAAAATAGGTCTACAAATACTTTTGCTTTTCCTTTTCATTTCACTGCACTGTAAGCAAATCCAGGCTTGAAAACACCAGGCATCAGGACAGCCTGTGTAGGTGTTTAGACTGCTGTAGAACTGGTCTAATTAAAAATAAACACACAAATAAAATAAACACACCTCACAACAATGCTTTAGAATAGCACTTTTGTAAGGCAGAGGTTTAAGTACCCTGCCCCACTCATCCTTATATACAGCTGTGGAGGGATAAGACTCTTCCTAGACTTCCACAGATGATTTTCCCTTTCTGCAGAAATGTGTCTGTGGTCTGAAGTCTGCCCCACTTATCTTATACCCCTAGTTCAGAGACTGCAGGATTTGAAAAACAAAAAAGAAAAACAAAACAAAACAAAGCCCCAACACAAACCGCCTCTTCTTAGCTGAAGTATGGCTATTTGTAAGCTTGTTACACAAGAGTACCTCTACAGGAGTCTCGGGCTATTCCAGTTTCTGCTACAAGCAGCACACTTGTGGTTTGAGAACCTGAGCAGAGTTTCATGCCCTTCTCTTAGTCACAAAACTGGCACAAGGAGTTGAAACTGGTGTACAATGATTCCTGAGCAGCTGGTGCTCCTCCCTGGTGCAAATCTGTCTTGATGGCTGATTACTACTTCTGCAGTGGTGGTACACTAGCAAACCGAGTTGGAAAACTCTTGTTTTAGGATTTTGTATTGTAGCTGTACATGCTACAGAGTCTCCAGAGAATAAATCAATCGCTGCTGGCATATCTGTTTAACATACCAGATGTTGGAAGAGGCCTTTGTCTTTTACAAATACACTTTAACTCAGTTGTGTATGTACTATATGCCACATGTTCATATTCCATTCTTGCCAGGAAAAGTAAACCACAGAAAGCCATGTTGGCATAAAAACTCATTTCAGAATTGCCCTTAATCTTTTAAATGGTAAAGACTGTGGTTTCTTTAAAGGATAATCACCTTCAGTGACTGATTACAGTTTTCATAATAATAATGATAATTCAAAATACTGTTTCTACCCAATCTAAGCACCACTTGGAGAGACAAATTTCCAGAAATTAACTCTGATTGTCCTTCCACAATAAATTATTTTCAACCTTGGCAGGGGGTGGGGGTTGCCATTCCACTCTACCGATGTTTTATCATTCTTATTTCTGAGCAAGGCTGGACAGTTTAGGGATTAAATTTGCTTTTCAAACAGTGCAAAACTGAACATTTAGGAAATCTTTACTCTTGTTCACCAAACCACTAAATCAGCTCTATTTCTCAATTTTACCCAGAACAGCTGGCTTGAGAAATAATTCCTAAATTTAGACTACAAGTACATTGCTTGAGAAATAATTAGGTATTGTTACATGGTTTAAAAAAAAAATAAAGGCGGCTGTCAAAGACTCATCCCACTCTTAGTAGGGGTGTGGATAATTACATACTCATTTCAAAGTAACTGAGTTGGAACAGTCACTGCAATATACAGTGTCCTGGAACAAAAGAGATCTGTTTCAAATAAGAGTAATAGCAAAAACCCAAGACCTCAGCATTTCATATAACTCTTCAGCCTTTGGAAGACTGGATTCTGTATTAAACATATCTTTATCTTGTAGGCTAAATTTCTGCTTCCCTCCATCTACGTAAGCAGATCAGGTCAACATAGAACTGCCATACCTTTTTTCTAGGATTTCACAGAATTAGACATGGATACATGCTCTGTATAGCATTGTTAGTCTGAGCTCTCTGAGGCACGTATAAACTTATGCACACAGAGCAGATCTGACACAAAGCAGAACACCACATTCATTAGAAGAACATCACAAAATCTATCTGTGCACATTCGGTGGGTGTATTTGGATTTCTGTCTGGCTGTAGCCCAGTCAGGTATTTAGAAATTCCAGCCAATGTACAAAATTCCTGACTCTGCTTGAGCAAAAAATCCTGGTACAGAATGAGCAGAGTGCAAGGATAACTATGGCATATGGGTATCCCTACATGAACAAGAGTATGAACACGTATTTTGATAGAATAAAGATCTAAAGTTTGGTCTGTTATAAAGAGTCAAAAACTATTTGGTTATAATGTTTAAAAATATTTAGCTCTGGTACTGCTCATGGCAGTGTATGCCACGTTTTAACAGTATACTACATGGAAAAGCCTTGATATATAAAAGCGACTTTATCCTGAGAGTTAAAACAGCACATTTAAGGAAACTTGCTACAAAACTTTTCCTTTTTTTTTTTTACTATAGATTTAAAAAGGTGGGATAATCTTCTAGAATAGTATAACGAGCATAAGAGAATAGGATTGCATTTGTGCTGGGGGGGAAATAAGCAGCCTATCTAGAAAGACTGTCACTTCTGTGAATACATCTACTATGACAATCCCACCTTTCACAGGCTGTAGAGTCTGTGTTAGTGTGAAACATGATAATATGAAAACATGGATGTGAAATCAAAGAAAATTTTAGTACAAGGTCACAGCAATGTGTCAAACATCACCATGTTTTGACAATAAAGGTAGAATTTCTCTGAAATCCACTATTGTCCTTTGAAATATAACCATCAACCAGTGCTTAAAGAACACAAGTGGTCTCATTCAAACTGGAATAAATCCAGAAAATACAGTAAGAAGCATATAACCTCCTGTGTAGATATAGATATCCTGCATTATTTTTCATTTAAGCACCTCCACATTCCCAGTCCTTGTTGTTATCCATACATTTTTCCTGTAGCATTATTATTCATATTAAAAAACAACTGGATTATTCAAATCAGACACACCTTTCTAGGCCTATCACCCAAACTACATAAGATGCTCATTTCAGATTGGGACCATCAGATGGTGGGGAAATAATGAGCTTTCCCAGGAAAGGAGTGAATCTAAATGGGTACATAGAAATACTGCACAGAAAATTTCTCCTACAGAATTACTGAAGGGCAGGCATTGCTTCGGTCTGCCCCAACAGTAGTAACTATAGAGACCTGGATGAACACCTCCGGAAGGGGGAGCTGAATTAATTTAAATCTGTTATTTCCTGGGGCACAAACCTAATAAAATTCTCACTGATTTAAGCAAAGGAAAAATAATTGGATCCTTACGGTTTTGTGAAAGGAAAGAAAGGCAGAAGGACACCAGGAAATTTAAATATTATTGTGCAGGAATAATGAAAGTAACTATAGTAAACCTAATTTTTAACCCAGAACCCATCAAGGTTAAGCATAACACTTTTTATTGCATTATTTTCCAGCCTACTTGATTCCTTGGTCCATTCACTTCACATCCTCATAAATAGTTGAACTGATACAACTTCAGGGATGCTATGCAGGTGGTAACATGAGGCTAGAGGTTATGGGTGGGGAAGACCCTCAATGTGTACACGCTTTCCTTAAGATAAGCTACATCACTAAAATAAATGCATACATCTTTGAACACTGCTTACTGCTCCTTTCCACAGCTCAAGAATGGGAGAGGCATTTCACACATCAAATGGCTTGCAGCCAACTAACCAGGGTGATCTCACTCTCCTCCCACCCCTGCCCCTGGTGATGCAGCCCCACTGTTTTCAGTAGCTTGGAGCTGGTTTAGCTGACTAACCTGTCAGAAGACTAAGTAGCAAGAAGAATGACAGATTGGCATTAGATCAGGGCAGCTGGCACGTAAAATCTCACCCTGAGTGTCTGACACACTTGCAAAATCTATTAGTTGGTTCAGGTATTATTCAAAAGTCAAATGGGAAGCAGATTCTCCACCCTGGCATTCTGCTTCCACATAGTCTCCAAAAGATTTATGGGGAATTACAGGTCCCTCGCCTCACATTATCAAGTTTGATGATTGAGTTTTAAATGTGTACAATCGATGGAATGGATTACAGCCAGGACACAAGCTCTGTTCTACCCAGGGTTTGCACCCTCTGTCATCTGTGCCTCTCCAGTGGGTACCAAGGGCACGCTCTCCTGCTCTCTGTTCACTGGGGACGAGGGCAGCAGCCTGCTCCCAAACTGCCCTCCTCAGATGAAGCCGCCTTCCTCTCTCTCCTCCCCATGCTGAAGGAATTCAGTGTTTCATTCGTGTGGAAAAAAAGTGGTGACAGCATCCAAGAAAACTGGTCCAATGGGTTCACCAGTATACAAAAAGAGATTAAAAGACTCAAAAGATTAAAAATTAACAAGAAGGATGTTTTTGTTTCAATCAGTGTAAGTCAGATCAGGAATTCTACAGGTGACTGTATCAGCTTGGAGAGATGGGTCACTTAGTTTACCCCTCAACAACATGGGATCAAGATGCTAAATTCAAATTTGTACACAGTGCTCTGAGATCTCAGAGCCATCAAAGGGTTAAAAAGTACAAGTATTCTAGTATTAGACCGATTTAAAACCCAGCAATACGAAATGCTGGCAGGCAAATTCAAATGCCTCCAATTGTAAAACCTCTACAGTAGCCATCGAAAAGCATAGAGGAAGAGCACGTAGCTAAATTTTATCAGCTGAGGTAGGGCTAAGTGCTGTCACTAAGAGAACATAGTGTGAGAACAAGAATGCACACCAACCAGTAAAGGCCAAATGCAGAATGGATTTTTTTCCCCAAGTCTGGGAAGTGATTTTGCCAGTTTTTAAAACATTTTAAATAATGTGGGGTGCTTGCAGAAAAACAGAAGTTTGAAGAGTGAGAAAATATTTTCTTTTGTTAAAGGACAAACCAGCACAGAGGTGAAGGAAAGTCCTTTAACTGAAATGTGGGAGTTACTCTGCAATGATCTCAGGAGAGCCTAAGGCTGTTCCACTTCAGTAAGCAGGCATGTTGGGTCAGATGTCTTACCTGTTTCTGAAATGTTACCTGCCCTTG
This sequence comes from Scopus umbretta, assembly GCA_013400535.1. Classification (NCBI taxonomy): domain Eukaryota; kingdom Metazoa; phylum Chordata; class Aves; order Pelecaniformes; family Scopidae; genus Scopus; species Scopus umbretta. The sequence goes on from VZTL01063815.1 coordinate 20,139, forward strand.
TGTAACCTCTATAAGCTATAAGTTTCAGTGAGAGTCTTTATAAACTACGTTGCAACTAGCTCAGTTTATGCATTTTAAGATTTTAAATGATTCAGGAACTCTGATACACTTGTCAAAGAGCAGAGTAAACCCAGGGTCCTCCTGCATGATAATAAGAAGCAATCCACCTCCTTAAAACTGGACATCCAATTCCTGACCATTTCCATGGAAGCTGGATATCACCCTGCTCATGTAGCTCCACTTCACCATACAACATTGTCACCTAGTTACTCAACAATGCAATGCAAGAGCACTATGTTTTGATGCAAGATTTTTGCAACCTAATTCAAAAGGACAAAGGTTTGTAGGACTTGTCCACCTGACAGCCTCCCACTCACAGCCACCAGAAGCTCTGAAAATGAAGCAGCTCTGTGTTGAGCTAGAACAAGCTAAACACCCAGCATTTTATTTATAATTCAAGAAAACAAAGTTATGGGTTTCACCCAAAAAAGCAAATTTTCATCAACACAATGTCAAAGTACTACCTTGTGACTCCAGCTGTTGAATGCAAGATGCTCTTGAAATGTACACAAAGATAATGCAATAAAGTCAGAGTCTGCAAAACCCTGACTGCCAGCTCTTTGAGCTACTGAGACTGAAAGACTTTACTGGGACAAAGGATGTTTCAAAACACCCTTTTATAACTGCATATTCAAGTCTAATTTGAGGCTTCAAGTAACACTTACATTTGGCTTGACACTTGATTCTTACACATGTTCCTCAGATGGAGGTCTGCCAAAATATGCTTATTATTCCAATTATAAACAAATGTTTCTGCTTGGGGAACAATGGGTCTGACACTGGGAAACTTCATGCACCCTCAGGTATGTGTACCATACTCAGGAGTTCGTACAAACTCAACTCTTTCTGTGCTTTCCCTATTAATAGCATTAAAACAAAAGCTAACCACGACACACCCACTCCACTAGAAGGTAGCACCCCACAGGTGGTGACACAAAGACAGTAATTAGAAGGTGTTTGGTAATGTTTTGAAGGCCAGCCAAATTTGTATGTGTCCCTTCTAGTAACTTCAGTGAAACAAAAACAAGTTCAAAGCATTCACTTCACTCTCCAGAAAAACAAATACTGCAGACTATTAACTGAGCAGGCTATTAAGTGAGAATTACCAGGAAAGATATTTAAATTCACAAATATATGTGTGTGTATCCACCTATATAGACATACATGCACATACATACATATGCATACACACATATATTGCCCTTTCATACAACAAAAAGAAGGCTGAGACAAAAAGTTTGTGACCAAAGACAGTGGCTGGCAAATGCACAAAAGGGATAACGAGCAGCATTCATTTCCCCAGTCTCCTGTCCTGCAGGCACCTGTGGAAGGCAGAGAATTAATCTAGAGTGTTTGTTAAATTCAAAATAAAGGTCTAGAGAAAGGGTGTTGACTACAGGAAAAGAAATGAGTTGTACTAAAAAAGATGCTTTGGACTGGAAAAAGGGAGTGATAATGAAAAAGAGAAAGTTCATTTTCTAAGGGGAGGCAAAAACTAGAGCAGGACTAATATAATGAATTACATATAAATACAGTGTAGCTTCAAAGCAAAAGGTTATCTTTAAAGGAGAGAGAAAACATGGAGTATTCTGCTTCCAATGCTAAGGTGCTAACCACCAGCCCCAGTCTCTGAAGTACCCCATGGTTTTCAAACAGAGCACATGAACAAAACACCTCTAGAGTTAAATTGTGGCAAAAAAATACACACCAAAAACCATAACCTGATGATGCTTTATGTACAACTGATGAAACAATGGGAGTTCTCATTCATGCACACACAAGAAAACCCAAACACACCAAAAAAAGTCCAACACAGATTTGGGAACTCTGTTTGGATCCAGCCTTTCCAAATGTTTTGTGCAAAAGGCAAAATAGCATAAAAAGAAACCAAGCAAAAAGGCCATTCCCAGGAAATCCATCAGCCCAGAAGTTAAGAGACATGCTTAGTTTGTGGTAAACAATTTTAAATTCCCAGTCTGCAGGATGGGTTCTGACATGCCAGCAGGCCATACTCTCCACCTTTTGGCTATAGACTTTCCACTCTCTTTCTCTCTTTCCTACCCCAAATCCCAAACAATATTTTGTCAGATTTTATCCCCTTCAATGAAATACTTGTCTTCAACAAATTAACATGTGTCAAAACCAGCACAACTTTAACTAGAGAATTTCCAACAAGCTCTTTCTCTTATGTGGAAATAACCACCGTGACGAAGATGAGGGAGATGTTAAGAGACTCAGAAAACAGCTAATAATCCAACTTTTATTAATTCTAGTTAATTACACATTTTCCCTTTGAAAATCTCACCTTTAGGGCATACTGCTTTTACTTTTCTTTTACTTCCTTACTGTTTTTCTCACTTGTCTAGACATTTTTATGTCTCCAGTTGTTTTAAATTACCCTTTTCAACTTCCATTAATATTCTCACTTCTCCTTCCCTTCTTTAATCTTCTCACTATCCTCGCCAATTTTTATCTTCACATTGCACGTTATTTAGTTGTTTACTGTATTTTCTTCCTTCCCCCAGCTCTACATTTCTCTCCTATTTATTTCCTTCACTAACTTCAGTTTGGAGAATTGGAACAAGTCACCTATCCCACATTACCTCGTAAGGAGATAGAGCAGTTTCATTGAGGAATAGATAGCTTTTTATTTCTTATACTTTTGACAAAAAAGCAGATATATGAGTAAGTGGAAATATAAATAGTGTGATATCCAGCTAATGTACCTGGTCAGTCAATGTCTTTGATTACAGGGCTAAATATTTATCTTCTTTCTTGCTTCATGTCTTTTTTTTAAGTGATTGCCATTTATTTTCCAATTAAAAAAATGCTGCTTTGGGTTGTTATATTTTTAAGGTCAATCCATAAACTAGAAGGTATTAGAAATATTTCATTTACCTTTTGGGGAAACTTTTCTTCATCTTTAAATATCAAAGCAGAAATCAAACTAGGTTATTATATGGTTGCAATACAGGATAATCAGCATTTTCAAATTTGGGCAGCCATTTTGGGCAGCCAAATCTGCACTGAGACACTTGGTATATGATCTGAAGGTGTCTTAAGGCTTTATATCTACAGCTAAAGCAGAAGCCCCAGGTACAGCACATCTCAAAGCTGGGCATAGTCAATATAGGACATAACTGCACCACCACTGTGGAAATGTGAGCTGGCTGTGCTGACCCTCAAAAGGGAAGCACTGAGGAAAGCAGTACATAGATGCAGAAATTACTGCACTCTGTGAACCTACCAACTCTTTTAGTTGCCTTATAGATTTGAGATTCCTGCACCACCCCTCTGTACCAAGATCTTTGCACATTTTTCTGATATTTTAATATTTCTGATATTCAGATATTTGATTCTGATATCTGGGCTTGCCTGTTTCCAGAGGCTTGGGCAGGAATTGTCCAATATTTTTCCCATTTGGTGCCTCACCAAAAAGGAGTGGCCAGCCCTATGTCCTACGCTAGGCTAACTGGTTTCTGGTTGGTACTCACAGTAAGAAACTATGAGTGGTATTCTTGCAGAAGCTGAGTAATATCTGGCCCTCAACATGGAAGGCTTTGGAAGCAAAATGAGAGGCATTTCTTGTCCTGGAGTCTACACTGACATTAAAAATGCAAAAGGACTGAGCTCAAAAGATCAGCTCTGTGGCCAGTTACCATCATACAGGGGACACGGTTTAGTGCTGGACTTGGTAGTGTTAGGTTAATGGCTGGACTCGATGATTTTAAGGGTCTTTTCCAACCTAAATGATTCGATGATTCTATGATTCTATATAATAAGTCTGTCTAAAGGTCAGCAGAAGGTACATTAGGTTTCCAAATACTTTAGATCCCACTGCTCTGCCATGAATGAAACTAACCCCAGCAGGTTTTCCATTTTTCTTTCTGGGAGCTCTGCAGTTTCAGAGCTTCACAGGAGATGCACTTCATCCTGCCAAAAAAACAATGGGCTTTATTGTATTACTTCTAACTTGCAGCTCTATCCTTGCCCTTTGTTTTTTGCTTTGGTATTGAGACACACACTATTTCTTATAACGGAGCAAGCGAAAAGCCCAGGATAAATGCTGTTAAATCAGATACGAACAGGTTTCTGAGTTCTAGCATATAGTAATAAACAACTATCGCAGATTAAGTACATTAAGGAAAAGACAGCCACTACTCAACTTCTTTTC
>VZTL01063816.1:337-11178 GCA_013400535.1 Scopus umbretta
CCGCGCACCAGGGGAGGGGGGGGGGGGGGGGGGGGGGGGGGGGGTGTGTCTGGGGCAGAAAGGGGAAAAAAAACCCCGAAACCAAAATGGGGGGAGGGGATATCTTACCGTTCACTCCCTCCGAGGCGGTGCGGGGCGCACCCCGGGAGCGGCCGTCTCCTTGCAGGCCGCCTCCCCGCGGTGCCTTCCCGGCCGCGGCCGCGCTGGCTGCCCCGGCGGGCTCCGCCGGGCTCCTCCGGCGCCGGGCGCTCGCCTCCCGGCAGGTAACTTCCCGAAGTTTTGCCGGGGCTGGAGCAGCAGCTGGAAGTGGGGAAGAGGGGTCTGCCTGGGCGGGGAGGTGCGGGCAGGGGTGGGGTTGTGGAACCCAGGGGCAAAATACATCCCCGGGGCAGTGGGGGTAACACCTGGTGCAAAACCGAGCTGTGCTTCTGGTTAGGCTGTTCCGGGCATCCCTGAAAATCTTAAAGCCAAAGCTAAGAGAGGAATCGGGGAAGTGCTGGTGTGAAGAAAGGGTATGGGAGTTTTGCTCGTTTATCCTCTTTTATGTACAGTTTAATGCACAAAAGTGCCAAAGTCTTTTAGTGCGAATTACGGATTACAATATACAAAGCAGTTTCGCTCATAAGAGGTGTTAGAGAATGGTATGAAAACTGGAAATTGCAGGCTTCCTTTATTAGTTTGGAACTAGCATAACATATTCAATTTTGTTGATGTTAATGGTAAGAAAAAGTTAGGCAATAAAAATAGTTGTAATTAGCTTTGGGAGAAGTAATACAAATGCAAATGACTTTGATGCTTCAGCATAGGCACGTTTCACCAAAGAAAACTCAACCTTATGAATTTAAGGTCTCTGCAGCCAAGACAGCAGGAGGCCTTACTTTTGCAGTTTGTATAACTTTGGATAAGAGGAAACACGTCTGTTGCATACATATGTGTATAGATAAAGAATTTATGGTCAAGAAGGAACATTATTACTCAAGACGGGTACTTACGTAGGCCTTTAGGTTTGCAGAACTAGTCTCTAATTTTATTGTAAAAAAAAAAAACAAAAACCCAACCAAAAAACAACCCAAAACTAACCAAAGAACAAACTTGGGCCAAGAATAGCCAGGGTACCAGCTGCAAAATAGGAGACATAACTATTCGGCTGGCCCAAAGCATGGCTTGTTATTTAAAGTTGTTGATATTGAGTCACAAGTTTGAGATTTAACCCACAATATATACATACTTAATGAATTAAAATTGTGGAAAATGAACCCTATTTTATTTCTAATGTTATGGACATTGATAATGGAAATTAATTGTGGAATTACAGGTTACGTATTACATTTCAGGTACTTTGCAGCTGGTACATTTCACTATTTCTCTGGCATTTTTATACAGCTGGAGATAGCAAGTGCATAGGTGGTTGCTTTTGGTCATTACACAAAGTGTAAGCCAGAAGTACAGAGAAAAAAAAATTAAAAGGATTAATTCACTTGTCTCGTGTCTCTCACTGGGTGGTGAGAAGCAGGTATACTCTACTGCAGTTCAAATCTGATGCAAGGTAGAAGGTGTTTACCTGCATTTGCCCATCCAAGGCTCCATCAAAAATGTGAGTCAGAGAAATAAGAATGATTAATATAGAGACAGGACTTTCATAAGGATATTAGTATAACTAACAGTTACAATTCACATTCAGTGTTCAGTCTCACTTAGTGGTAACATTAAGTGGTAACACGGTAACGTTAATAACCCACGTGCAATTGAAGAAAACTCAACAGATGTACAGGTTTCTTTTTAGTTAATATGTAGAAATTGGATGTAAATGTGTGTTTTTACGCTCTTAAAAGCCCTTTACCTGTAGGTAGAGGACTGTCACCTGATCCATATGTTTCTCAAGCCTCTGATAGATTATTTGCGGTGTGCTGTTTCTCTGAGTAGTTATGAATTTCAGTTGCATGTTTTTCTCTGACTTCAGAATGAATGACAAAGTATCTGTGCTGATGTCAGTCTTCAAATCTGAGGGTTCTGAATACTGAGGGTTCCTTTATTCCAATGTTCCTAAATTAAGAAGGTTGTAAACAAACATCAGAATAAATATGAAAGTATCCCACTGATCCTACATCCAGTCATATAGAAATGACAAGGAAAAGAAATAACTTAATGGAGGAAAGCCATTTCTTAATATGTTTTCACTAAAATTCAGTAGGATTAATGTTTCTGATGTAACTTTTTGTGCAGGTTCAAGTACTAGGTGGGCATTACCACCTTCCTTTGTCCCTCATTGGCTATTTCTTGTTTGTGCTAAAATTAAGTTTCCCAACTGCAAGAGGTCATCACTTTTTCACAAGTAGCAACTGAAATTTCCTAAGACGCCTACAAAACTGGAAGCCGAGTCAGGTGTCTAAAGAATGTTTTGAACTGGTGTTTTGCTTTGTGAGTATTCTGAGCAGCGGAGAAATAGTTTACCTGACATCAATTCCCTTGAAATGTGTGGGGTTTTCTGTGGAATAACTGACCTTCATGAACGTGGGAAACTGGCGTCACATTAAATCTGGTTAAGCTCATTGAAAAAACTTAGGAGTACCTTCAGCCCGAGGCCTTTGCCTTTAAACGTTGAGGGTGGAGAACCTGTTACAAGGTCAGCTAGAAATTGTAAGGAACAATGAATGACCACTTATGAAGTCTCTACTGATGAAATATTCTGTGAGAAGGAGAAAGCAGTCTTCATATTTGGGGGACCCCCCCCTCCACCCCCGAGCCTGACTACCTGTTTATCTCAGTATCGCAGTCACAATATTTAATTAGTCTCTGCTATCCTACTCACACATATGTAGCTTACTATGAGTGAGAGAAAAGTCTCTGCAGAAAACAGAATAGCAGTAGCCTTTACGAAAGAGAGGAACAAGCAATGTGGCTACAACTGGAGCTGAGACAGAAGTCACCCATACTGGACAACATGGAAAAGCATAGCTTGACATCAGGGGTTAACCCTAGGTGAAAGTGGAAAAATAGTGGTAGTCTTTGTCCAAAAAGAAACTCAGTCAAGGTGTCAAAATGAGATATTGCCTTTATTACGCTATACTGATGCTCAGGCATTGATTTTTCTTTTATCTGCTGGTCTGTTTCTCAATCAGCAGAATTTCTTCATCAGCTCTACCTGGCACCTCACAGCTTCATGGGGTTTGACTGGGAATCATGGCTGGGTATGTGGCAGGTAGCATGCTCTTGGCTATGGGGAAAACATAATATTAAATACTATGTTGATTTTCACAGTACAATGTTTTCTCCTTTTCTTAGCTGTTTTAAACCATGAAGTGGAAAGTAGCTTTACTTTCTTCATCAGGACGGCTTCCAAAACCCAAGGCCTCCAAGAATGCTACTTTTCCTTTTAAACCTAAGACAACTGTGCCACAGCAATTAATCCAAACCAAGGGCTGCAGAAGAATTTCCTTCCCTGTTCACCCTGTACACAAGAAATTTCTGTCACAGAAATATACTAGCTAGAGCCTAGAATCTGTGATATAAAATATTGGATGAAAGATGGATTTAAGGGGACGCATTTTCAGGAAGCTTGGTCAGAATACAGACCTCTTCAGCTCACAGTCAGCAAACAGTTGTCCTCAAAGTTAGATGTTTCTAGCCGTGGTGGATCAGGTCTTTTAAATCACTAAATACAACATTGTTATGCATAGGAAAGTTATTAAAATAATTTCTTCAGGATTTTAAATTTACTAGCTGTTGTGCTTTTTATTGTATAGAAGCCCAGACAGCTAAACTCTGGAGAGATCCTTCAAGAGAGATGCAAGTGTAATTCCAATAATTATTAAAAACTGCAAGACTACTCTCAAAATACTTTTTGGTACATTATGCACTCTCTGAATAGATGAAGGTATGATTACTGGTACGGGTGGAACATTAACTATCTCATTCCCCTGGGGTTTATGGCTACTTGGATTTCACATACTCAACATAACAGGAAAAAAACTAACCAGCTATTCCTACCTCTGTTGGTATTCCCACTCAAAAAATTAGCTGAATTTTTGACCCTTCTCATTCTTCAGAGTTATTCTGCCCAGGAATTTTTTTTTCAAGTCCATCAAGATTATTTCAGGTTAGGCAGGAGGGGATTTACAAGAATAACTATGCCAAAGTTCCTTGATAGTGGTAATAACGTAAAAATAGGTAGTGTATGAACAATACTACAATGTAATAAGTTATTAAATCATGATGAGATCTCTTAACTATACTATGTCATGCCTCACTGGAATGTATTCAATAGATTAATTTCCAGGTAATTTTTCTAAACAGTCCTGTACAATATTATTATGTACATTTGTAACTGTACAAAAAAAAAAATAAAAAAAAATCCAAAGCCAGTAGGGACTGAACTTGCTGACTGAACCAGACACATTTAGAAATCCTATGCATATCAAATAGCACAACTGGGACTTATTTATTCATATGCTGGCAGTTAGGAAAGGTGGCAGCCTTTGACGAACCTACTCAGACTTTACTGTGCTGCTTGTATGCACCTGAGTTGATCCACAAATCAGACTGCCATCTCCCATCCCTTAGCTGCTCTCCGTTAAGACTTGCCAGTCTGTTGACTGCTGCAAGAGACTGAATAATTGATTTCTGCAGCCATGCCTCCATGTTGGGGAAGCTGTAGTGTGGTTCTGCTTCTGCCCTCCTGGGAGCACGTGGGGCTGCACGAGTTCCCGAGCAAGTTCTAGCAGCTATTTACCATTCCCGTTTGTGTATGACACATCCAGATGTTTCAGAGTGGTTTCCAGTCATTAAAAATGCATTATGACATTCATGCAGATAGTTATTATGCCTGCTCTTCTGATGGGAATAGGGCTTTTTTTCTCTTATTTTTTTCTTGTTAAGTCAGAGCAAAGGGTGCACCCTGAAAATTCCTCTGCTAAATTCCACCTCTGAAGAGACGAAGTTACAGTTAGAGTTTGTTAGCTGAGCCATAGTAACTGCCTTCATCCTCCTAGGCAGCAGGCTAAAATGTGCCCGCATAAGCATGCTCGCGTTGAAACGTCTTTATGTTGCTTTGGTCACCTTAGGGGGCACGGGGGCACAGAAGCCCCACTTCCAGCCTCATCAGACCAAAAGGCACCAGCGGAGGGTCGCTATGCTAACTTTGCTTCCTCTCTCCACTAAAAAAATAAGTGGAGAGACACTTTAGCCAAAATGTTTAAGGATGCAGGAGGAAACAAACCTGTAGGTTGCATCAACCTCTGTGTAATTCTGACTTGTATTAGAGACAAAACAGACTATAGCAACACGTCCAGGGTGTGAGAGGCAGGCAGATGATACACATCACCTTTTATTTCTTCCTTTTACAGAAATTTAATTATCTTATCTAGTGTAGCACCCCCCTTTCTCCTTCAAACTGTAACAAAAGAAAACACATCTTAAACCTCACCACTTTCTAATGTAAATGTAGAGTGGGGAAAAGAAATCAGAATAATGGATGCTTCAGAAAGGTGCTTGTGTTTAAGCAATGCATTTTGTCCCTACTCCTTTTTCTCTGCTCTTTGTTTGTTGTGCACCCTCATCTTTGAAATGAGTATTTCTTGCAGTTTTTTTTTTTTCCCTAACCTTTCAGTATTTTCTCCATGTGTATCTGAGATCAAAATTATCATCTGAATTTAATTTAGTACACCTTTCTCTGTGTCATGGGCTGCTATTTCAGAGGGTACAATGCCACAATTAATCATCATAAAGAAAATGCATGAAAACAGCCCAAAATACGTGTCAAGCACTTCAGTGTGATGGATGCACAATAGATGGCACCATTATTATCACTCAGCAACTTGAAAACTTTTGGTCCTTACATTTTCTCCCTTTCAAACATCATTAACTCGTTCTTGGGATCCAATACTTTGTGAAAAATACATTACTCTTCTACTCACTTTTTCCTTATCCTTCATACTGTACTGACAGTTACTCAAAATTTCTTAATGCATTGTAAGTTTGCTTCTTAGTGTATGAGATAGCAAAGAATACCAAAACAAATGGTCTTCTGGAATAAAAGTCAATTATATTGATTTTGATCTGTTAATGCAAAAGCAGATTTTATGAATGATTGTAATTAAAAAACATGTTTATTGGTCACGGTTTTATTTACTCCTTGTTTTTGTTCTCATTCGTGAATCAGAAAGACTTAAAGACTGAAATATCACCGTGTCAACTGAACGTAGATAGTATTCTCCTCCTTTTAGGACGCTTATACAAGTGATGCACTGTCCAGGTTCAGCAAAGCTTACAATGCTTGGAATAAACTGGATCCGATTTCGTATGGTGGGGGGCAAGTTACAGCTGATGAGAATTGTTCATATAGCTGCAGAAACTAGATATGCTCAGGTGTAAACTTACAGCATTTCAAGTACCTGTTGGTAAATGGTGTTACCTGATTATGGATGCTGTTGTCTGGTAATAGGTAATGATAGCCACATTTCTGTTTTAGTAAGGGGGGAGCAGGGCTGGATGCAGTCCAGTGCAGAACTGGGAGGGCTATGTGACTTTGAAGGCCTTCTCTCATGTGCCAGGCAATACAGACCGTATCAGATGCTGCTGATGGTGGGAGAAGGACCTGCTCTTTTTGTAAACGGTCTGGTATATTTAGCCCCAGGGTAGCTTGCATGAAGTTGCATGCGCGTGGAAGGTGTAAGAAGGAGGCTTACCTTATGCACTAGTAGCACTGTGACACTTGTTTTCTGCCCCTCTGGAAAGCCAGGTACCAGAGTCTTTCTGGAAAACTTATGAGCTGCCCATTGCCTGTGACTGGAACCTTAGAAAGATGCAGTGTTTCGCTGCTGCGACCGTGATACCACAGCTCCTTCCCGTTTGCGCAACCCAGTCTGCACGTAGGCAGCAACTGCATGCAAATCTAGTGAGATAGACTGTGGCAGACCACAGATTTTCTCACATTTGTGTGATGTTTTCTAACCATAATTTGCAGGAGACTGCACGTAAGGATGTGTTTTGAATGCAGAAATTGAGATTATAGATAAATAGGGTTGTAAGTAAGACTTCTGCAGATTTGGTGTAGTTGGCTATTTCAAACTTATCCAAAGCCTTGATATTGTGTAATGTGTTATAGACTTATGTTTGAAAGGTTTTATTTGGTTTGGGGAAAAAAATAAAGGGAACTAAGTCAGATGTTCACATTTCACCATGCTGCATTTCATTTTCTTGCAAGAAAGAACATATCTGATTTAAGAGGTTTCTTTTTGTTTCTTTGTGAGAACTTTGATAGTTTGTATTTTTTCTAAAACATTGGTCTAAGGATAAATGCCTTGCCTAGGAATCTTGGCTTCTGAGATTGAATTTTGCTGCTGTTTTGTGAAAGGATTGAAACCGTGAACCCTGAAGGCAGCAACACCAGAAGTCAAACAAAAAAAAGATTTTTATTTGGTCATTTGTGAAGTGAAACGGTATTTTTGAGTGGTGGGTGGCAACAGAACTGTTTTCAACCACTCATTACAGTCTCCACAACTATCTTCTGCTCGGTGTAGTGACATAGCCAATTCCTGTATTGGATACTATTGTCTGAACAACTGTAAGAAAAACCTTAAAAGCTGAAGTCATCCAATAATTAAACTTTCTCTTGTAAAGGATTTTTTTTTTTTTTTACATTTTTGGGGAACCCCCCACCAAAAAAAACCCCCCAAACAACCAAAAAACAAACCAAACCCTTTTCAGTCGTAATGAAATTGCCACAAAGGTCCATAGTGTTTCATAAAATTGAAACTGATAAGTTTCAACATACAAAAGAACTGAAGAAACTGTCTTTCTAAAGTCTAAGTACCTAGGTTAAAACATGCTGGTGTTCATTCAGGTACCATTAATTCACAGTTACAGTATGCCTGTAGGTAATTTTTATTTCTTTTAGGACTACATGTGTTGTTTTCTTTATAGCATTAATCTGATGTTTTAAAAAATTAAACATATAAAAATAGTATAAAAATATTAAAAGTTTAAAAAATATTACAACTCTTACATTTTTCACTTTAAATTTTAATCAGAGAGTATGGAACAATCAATAGTTACTTAAATTTTGAAAGGTTCTGATCACAAACCTGATTATAAGTTAGTAAATTAATGATTTGGTACATTACTGAATAACCAATAATTGCCAACTGATGCCCTGAATCACTCTTACTAAATATGTTTTGGAAAGTTTGTAATTATGGCACATAAGCTTCTGGCGGGCATGCTTAACTGAAGAAATCATCCTGACAGAGAGAGGCACGTGTCCTGATATCACAAGAAGCTCCATTCTAGCAACGGATGAGGGAACGTGGTCCAGTAGAGAGCTGGAGAGGAAGAGGAGTCTGTACGAGCATGACTATGCACCTTAGCCTATTTTACACTTCAGTATACTACTTTATACTACTTTTATACTTCAGCTGGAGGCAAGCTCTCCGACCTCCTCCAGCAGCCAGTGGAGGACACAGGGTCTACTCTGCAGCGAATTCCAGCTGGAGTCTAATTTTGGTGCTCTCCGGTGCCCTCCCAGGGGGTCCTCTTTCTCTTCAGAGGAAGGAGGAGGCATAGGAAGAGTCACCTCCTAAATCAGGAGCCTGGCACTGGTGGGAATGTTTGCTCCAGCCTTCCCAGCCCCTTCAAAACTGTCTCCTCCTCTTCATAAATCTGTCACAATGTTAGGAAAGTGGAGAAAGCTTTTGCATGCCCTGCTGTCTCACATACTCCAAGCCCGCTTTTGCAGAAAGGGAGGAAGATGACTTTCCCTCTCGTGCCGTAGCACAGTGCAGAAGGTATGCCTGCAAGGTAAGCGGCTTGTGAACCCTTTTAGGTATCTAACTTGAGCCACAGCTGTCTCCAAACTGACATGTATATCTGCTTATCTGTTCTGTTTTCCTCCACCTGGGCTCTTGGAGTGGGAGGTCATGACTTCTGACCTCCTATGCACAAAGGCAATGGCCACCGGCTAAAAATGAGGACTGCGAGTGCTCTGGCCCACCTACAGCAGCATTGAAAAACTCTCATGTGGTATGGATATTGTTACACTACTCTTGTATTGCTTCTGAGTTTAAATAGGGAAAATCTTATCATTACTGTTCATTACACTGCGTAAACAATCCTGATACAGCAGAGAGGTCCTCATCGGTTAGTATCTGGTTCCACAGATGGCCCTCCAGAGGGATCTTGTATTTATAATGTCTTTGGTAATGCATTAACAGAAATGAGGTTAAAAAATACAGTCTTTGTAACAGGCAAAGTAAGACATCAGTGATAAATTCAATTATATTAAATGCATGAGACCAGGTTCGGATTTCAGTTACATGGATACAAACAGGCCTGCTGGCACCATAGGTTTCTGCACATAGAAGGAAGATCAGAATCTGGCTTCAGGTACGTACATTCTCATTCAGTAAAATGCATCCAGTTTAGACTTGGCAGTCTGTGTTAGCAAAAGTTTTAGTCTGTCCTTTGCATTTCCTTAGGCATCAGTGATTCCCAATGATTAGAACGCTCTTTATAAATAAATGCATAACTTTTTCATGCATGAGTGGAAGGTATATACAGGGAGGCTGCCTGTATTAACAACAGCCTGAGAAGCCATTTATCCCTTTCCACTATCTATATCAGATATTTCATTGGTGTTGTACGGAGAGGAAAACTACTTTAAATGTAGAGTTAAGTGACTAAATTCTACTTCATCTGCAGTAGTAACTTTCACTTTTATGAGGCAACAGTGAAATTCCCATGATTTACCCGAAAGCTGGCATATTTTTGCTTGTCATTTACCAAGTCTATGCTTGCATAGACTAAGTATTGTTTCAAAAAATGTGACTTTGACAAAGAAATTTATAAATTAATTATACTATACTAAAAAGGGTACTTAAGTCTACATAGTTGATATGCTCCAATTCAGACAAGACAAAAGCATATAAAATAATCCAAGCAGTCACAGAAGGAAAGCAAAATAGATGTAAGTTACTGCTACCCCCAAATCAAATTCTGCAAAGCCTATGGATTTTAATGGATCATGCCACTGAGATAGCAACAAATCTCTGGTAATGCAACTGGAAGCCTCCTAGCTTTTCATGCCAATGCTACTTCAGCAAAAGTCTTGTTTAAAACAAACTTCAAACTTTGTTATAGTCCTTTATATGGCAGATTTATCCATGCTAGCTTATTTCCTGCCAACTAACCGCACCTGGTTCACTCTAAATTAGATACAGCTAATTGTCAACAAATGGGAGGAAGGTCCCCTTGCCGTTTTCTTTTGGCTGTGAAGCTGGCAAGTGTAGTTCTTGTAACTATTTTTCAGGTAGAATGCTGTTTTCTGCATAAGTTTAGAGGTAAAAAAAAAAAGAGTAAATAGTGGTGATGATTGATCTTTTCTCTACACTTTCTGGTGTGGCCAATGTGTGAGAACAGCTGCATTAAGTTATGGTGAGGTGCTTGTTAATTCAGCTGAGCCCTGGTTGGAGAGAGCATAAAGGGTGTGGGGGTTGCCTTGTTTTTGTCTTTACCAGTGAAGGCGGAATGGTTGATTTAAGAAAATGGAGTGAAGAGAAGGAAGCTCTATAGGTAAGACTTTACAGCTGTTAGTCTGGTGGCTTTTCCCCTCTGATACTTTTCCTCTTCTGGCTGGGTGAGGGAGGGAATAAAAGTAGATTTTCCCTGGAGAGTTGGATAGAGTGATTAATGAGGTTTTATGTCCCTTAGAGGATGTGATTTGTGTATGTCCTGGTTTTCCTTCAATAAGTCTTGCAACAGCAAAAACTTAAGTATGCTTTTAATTTTTTTTAGTGTATGTTACATAAATGTAACTAAATGCTTTGCGTTTGTGGGTTTTTTTTTTTTTA
>VZTL01063819.1:0-22484 GCA_013400535.1 Scopus umbretta
TCCAATTCTCTTCTCCATCCCACCAAGGGGGTGGAGAGGGAGTGAGCAGCTGTGTGGTATTTAGTTGCTGACTGGGGTTAAAGCACAACAGGTAGGTAAAAAGAAGGAAACTTAGCTACCAGATTTTTATTCTCTGATTTAAAGAAAGACCAACTCCTTCCCACCCTGCCTACCTCCCTTCCCTCTTGTCCCTCCCCTGTTCTGAGATCATAGCTAACTCTTTCAAAAAACAACAGCAATTCAAAGTCCTGCTCTTGAAGACATAAAATTTCAGCTTGGAAAACAGAAAGCAAGCAAAGATGATTCATAACAAACTAGGTTTTTATGCTAATAAGAAAGCAAAAAACATATGTACTTACATTATCAATATACTATATATAAACATACATGTATGTTATATTTATAATATATACACATAATTTTCACATCCGTATGTATGCACATATATTTATGTGTGTGTGTGCATCTAGACCTATATATATACAGGAAATAAGTTCTTACATGCTCCAGAGAAACATCAGTTTCCTGGGAAGATTGCAAGAAAACTGTAAGGTTTTTCCTGAGTTAGAAGTATAATTCTGTTCTGGGTGGCCTAGTTTGCTGAGCCTATCTTACATTGATAAATAATAACATTGTGGTGGTGCCTGAAAATTATTGTTGTGTTTTTAAGTTAAGTACGCTTATGTAGACTTGAATCCTTTTTCTAAATAAAAGCAAATATTAAAATATCTGTGCCTGGATATCTTGGATCTAAGCAATTGACAGAAGGTTTTCCATTCTATGAGCTTCAGAGAAAGGCAGTAAAACATGACAAAAGATATCAAGTACTCCAACATATAGCAGAGTATCTTCCTGGGAGTGTAGATTAATTAGAGATAACCTAATACATCCAAAAGCGATATATTAAGGTACATTTTCATGACTGACAAGAAAAAAACATGCATGATGTAAACATTCTGTTTTATTCCCATAGATGCAGAACAATTTGCTAATGTTTAACTGCTTTCTTTCAATAGATTTTTTACATGACAAAAACACGGAGTAGACTGCAACCAAAATTTTCTATTGTTCTATTAAGAGTGCTAATAAAAGCAATGGTTAATTCATGGCAATTTCTTCAAGTGAACACTTATTAGGGAGGGTATAAAAGGCAATAGAAAGACAAGTAGAACTGATTAGATGATTGGTAAAATAAAACTGTTGTCCCTTATACCCATGGTGGTACAGAAAACAAAAGCAAAAATGCTCAAAGGACTAAAAAAAAAATGGAAGTTCATGTGCTACACAAATAAACCAAAGCCCATAACCATCCTTCCATTCAGTTTATTTGAAGTTTTATTTTTTTTAAACTTTTTAAAATCTGTGTGAGTTGCAAAAGCTTTGGAGTGTTTTTGCCTCAGAGTCTTTCCCTGGTGCATAGATTTTAAAGGCCAGATGAGTTTCCCCCAGTAGGTTCTGCATGAAAGCATCTATACTACTCTAGCAGCATCTATTTCCAAAAGCAAATCAATAAAAGATTTTAGGAGCATTTTAAAATACAACAGCAGAGTTCTGTCCTTGAAACACATATGTTTGACATGGATAGTAACTTTTCCCCAGTTATGTAACAAGTGTAACAAGCCTGATTACACAATCTTATTTTTTTTTACTGTTGGATAAGACTCCCAGTGTTATCAGAGCAAAATTAATATCAAGAACTTTTATGTGAATCTAGTTGATCTTAGTCTCATGGGATATTACAACTAGCTTTTACTCTGTACAACTTCAGAGCCAATAGTTCTTGTGCCCCATCTTGATTTGCCTTTTGACTTCTTCTGATATATTTATTTTCTTCTTCTATATTATCTTCTGTGAGATTAATACATGTGGGTGTGAAACTCCCTGGAAATGATGCCTCTTCAGGCATGACATCAATGAAATCACTTTTAGTGTCACACCATATGGTATCCTGCTGCTAGATAAATAGCAAGATATAAAACATAAATGTTGAGGTGAAGCCTAGGTGTTGATCCTGTGACAAGACTTCATTACAACAATTATTTTATGTTGGACTCTGTGATTGACATTGGTGGGATTTTCAGATTCAATGCATCGTGCTACAAAGAAATGACAGACTTGGCAGCATTATTGCCTTTCTGCTCTCTGGTTGGCTTAGGGAACAGATTAATGAGATGCTTTGAGCTATCAGAAAGCAACTTTATCATTGGAGATGTTTTGGTAGCTGAAAAGCTAATAATAAGATAATGGAATATTAATAAGATTTCTAATATGCAACAGTGGATTAACTTGCTAATAGGAAAAGTGAGATTGGAAAAGTGTTGTTTTATAAAACCCAGTAAAAGATATGTAGATGGATAAATAAAAGAGTACCTTTTCAGAGTTCTGCAGAGTAGCATATACTATGCTTACAATACAGACTACATGTCGACTAGTTACGAACAGCTGATGCAACATACACTCACATCTAAATTCTGAACTATTTAAAGACTGGGGGCTTGCACGCTGCAGAACCCCTACAGATCTGAAAAGAGTTAACAAGGCAAGAACTTTTTCATTTTTACTGAATCTTTAATCGATTATTACAAATAAAGATTTCATTAAAAATAATAGCTTCAAAATGTTTCCAAGTTACGGATGCTAGTGTGGTGAAATACACCATCAATCCCTCTCTTTTTGTCCTCTATTTGCGTTTCCTTCTTACTAGCTTTGACACCTTTGTCAACAAAACAGACACATTTTCATAGGGATAATTATAAGGCTGACAGATACTCCTATATAAGACATAAAACACCAAGCTTGCAGCCTAATTTCAATATAGCAGTCAACATACATACTAATGACATTGGTTTATCCTACTGAACAGCCATATTTACTTAGAAAGAAAACCCAGAGATGCAAGTGTACATTGCCAGCAGACCACCAGCAGAATTTATGATAGCGAACACAGACTGGATTAGTACAGCTGTACTTCATGACTGTGGGCTCTGATTAGATATTCACCCTCATTGTATTACCATTGCCTAGGACCTGATTACAATACAGTTTCATATAGATTAAAAAAAATTCAGTTATACCTTGGTAGCTGTAAATCACTATAGACTTGCAATTTCCAATACAGATAGGAGATGTTTGCAGTTTCATTGGCCAAATTCAGTTACTTTCAAGCAATCAGTGCACAGTATTCCTGGGATTATACAAAAAGTGACAAAGAGGGGAAGTAAGATATTCTAAGTGTAGTCCTAGACCTGAAGACTAAGACAAATTTTCCTAGATAACATTCTTTGTGGTTATTCTGAGAGCATTTTGTGTCTTATGGAAAAAGCATCCTATAAAACCTGAGAAATTTGGCTACTTAATGGAAGTGTTATTAAAAAGAAGAGAAATACTGGTCTCATCCCTCTTGGGGTAACAATTGATATTTTTGAACTATAGCTTTGAATTTTACTTTTTTTTTAAAAAAAATTGACTTACCAGCTTTCCACTTTTTCTATCAGATTGTCATTTTCCATGAACACAAAATGCTAAAATGGGTGAATTGTTAGATATCTGTGTCAATACTTTGTTGATTACCAGCATATCTATTGCTTTAGCACAAAAACTGACAAATGGATCATAGGATACTCAAGGCTTGGAAGCACTATTATTATGTTAGCATTTTTAGTTAAAGGTTCTGAATACCAGTTTTAAACTCTTCCTATTGCCTTAAATAACTTTTAGCAAAAATGCTTGTATTATTTGTTTATCATTTATGTCACTGTTTTCAATGTTGTTTAGATGCAAAAATGGGGACTACTTCTTGTACCTAATAACTGTTTAAAAAAACAAACAAAAACAAACTGTTTGTCCTGGTTTCAGATTGTCCTGGCTTCAGCTGGGATAGAATTAATTTTCTTCCTTGTACCTGGCATACTGCTGTGTTTTGGATTTAGGATGAGAATAATGCTGATAAACATGGAAGTTTTTAGTTGTTGTTAAGTAGTGCTTACACTAGTCAAGGACTTTTTAGCTTCCCATGCTCTGCCAGGTGCACAAGAAGCTGGGAGGGGGCACAGGCAGGACAGCTGACCCAAACTGGCCACAAGGCTATTCCATACCATAAGGCATCATGCTCAGTATAGAAACTGGGGGGGAGTTGGCTGTGGGGGCAGCAATCGCTGCTTGGGGACGGGCTGGGCATCGGTCAGCGGATGGTGAGCAACTGCATTGTGCATTACTTATTTTTTATATTCTTTTATCATTATTATTTTTCCTCTTCCTCTACTGTCCCATTAAACTGCTCTTATCTCAATCCATGGGTTTTACTTTTTGTTTCTGATCCTCTCCCCCTGTCCTACAGGGGTGGGGTGGAGGGTGAGCTGTGTGGTGCTTAGTTGCCGACTGGAGTTAAACCACAACAGGTATACTGCTTATGATGTCCCCAAAACAATTTCTAAAATCAATGTTTACTCTTTAATTTCTTATATCCAAATTGTACTTTAAAAAGTTTATGTCTCGTAGTTGGAAACACATAATAACATCTGTTCGATTTATACTGCTGACCTTCCGATAGTAAGAAAAAAAGTTCTACCTGTTAGCTTATAAACAAGGCTCATAAAAGCTGATTGTATATTTTACTGAGGACGAAGCATCAGAGTCCACAAAGGCTTATTAGGTTTTTGCCACACTCATATGACATTACTCATAAAACAACTGTACAGATGGCTTTTGGGTGACATTTGGAGGTTAGGACAGTACAAGAAGTAAAGGGAAGATATTTTTTCCTCATGAAACCACACGTCTTGTGATTAACTAGTCTGTAGGCAGGCATCCGTGCATCTAATTATTGTGCATACTTCCTACTTAAATCATCCTTTTTGTCCTGACAATTTTCCTCTCAACAAATTCTTTCCTTGTAGCTTCAGTTCAGCCTGATTACCTTCAGAACCTCTGTGAAAGAGGAAAAAAAAATACTCTGTCCATTTCCTTTGCAAAAGTTCAGACAATGCCTACATACATCTTTACTGTGTAATAATGCCTTCTATATGTTATGAACTGCTGGAAACAGAATACTGAAGAGTTAGCTGAATATTGCTAAGACGCATCACAAGTAAAATGAACATACTAATCAGTCTTACACGACTTCTTGTTGTGTGAATGAATTAAATATATTGTGACATATCCTGAATGTTCATATAGAGCAGTAAGAAGTGTTAGGACAAATTGCCCAATGTCTGCTTTTGGATGAAGAGGAGAAGAAAAAAATCAGTAAAGGATTTATTTCATTCCAATCTCCCACAGCTTTCCAGCATAGTCCAAGACATACATCACAGCAGGTATACAATTGGTTCAAGCTACATTTCAACACCAGTGAGAAACCTGAAGTTGAATTGTCAGACAAAGCGCTATACTCTGCAAAGCATATGAGGCCTTGGAAGAGGATACAGCTAGCTCCAGAAGAAATTACAGGGGGAAGGCAAGTACCCTGAGGCAGCTAAATCACACAGTGCAAGGTAAAACTGAAAGAAAACAAATTATTTTCATATCATTATAATATTTTTGTTTCTTTTAGTGAACAGAAAGAACTCCAGCTCTAGGTCACAGCTAGAAAGATAGACAGACAGTAGTTTAAGCATTTTAGACACACACGAGCATGTATGTCATAACCGTTTAGTGTAATTTGGTATACTTAAGAACTGTGCCAGATGTCTAGTTTGTATGGTTAAGACAGTCCTGTTGGGAGGAAGAAAAATAATTCTGGGACTTCTTAAATCCTATCAAAATTGACTGTCACAATACTGCTTTTTCTGCCCATCTAAAGCAGAAATAACTTTTCTTATTTTAAGTTAAACAGCTTTCTAGTCTTGGACACTCTTTCTTAAGATGCTCCTTCTTTCTGGCCTGACTTTTACCCAATGACTTTGGTTACCTCCTTTTTCTCCTTCTTGGACATCAACCTGCCTATGACATGTCATCTTGATGTTTCCCTTGAGGCCCCAAATGTATAAGAAAAAATTTAATTCTTTATATCTAAGTCTACTTGGAGTTAAAGTCCCATAACTGTCCTAATTTCAATATAGCTATTCAGACATATACCAAAGGTGAAAGAGGAATCACATGAAAACTTTCCAACTTTTTCTTCTTTCTCATTCTTTACATAAATCCTACCTTTTCCTGTGATTTAAGCTCATACAGAAGGATGAAGAGGCTACTGATATCTGATACTTACATGGAGTGTACACCCAAATCATGCCACATTTCAAAAATCTGTCAGTTCTTTCTTTAATAAAATTCCATTGATCTTTTATCTTTTTTATTATTTCTTTCATTCTGATTACTGTCAGTTCCTTCTAGCTGACTATCCTGACCTGCATCCTTTCCAAGATCTCCTAGAACACAGAAGACACAGATATTGAAATAATACTTTTGTAAGATCCAAAGTACACTTCATCTTAAGGCCTCTATTTCCCCAACATACAAATTCAACATATTCATTTGCCTTTACTTTCAAGTCCTTTTTTCATATGTTCTTAGTCTTGCCCCATCCCTTTCCTGCCTTTTTAAGTGCTCATGCTTCTGAAGCCTTTTTTTTTTCCACAAATTAAACCTATTTGCTTTAACTATACATAGATGGTAAACATAATTATTTCCCTGTAACATGATATTTCTCTTTATGCTTCCAAAGCAAAAAAGAAAATGTGTGCACATACATTAATATTCCAGTAGTGAAAATGAAGTGGTAATTCATTTTTAATAGATCCCACGGACTTTGGTTTTCTAAATTAATAGGACCCCCTACCAACAGAAATGCTAGTTCAAAATCTCTTTAAGGCATTTCAGCATGTTTATTTGTTATAAAGCAATAATTCACTCAGGTAAATTACACTCCAGTTTTCACTTGTCATGAATATTAAAAGGGTAAAGCAGCACCACACTGAAGAAAACAGTCCCCATACTGATCTCACATTGGAGTAAATCAAAGGAATGACTCCAGTGCAAAACTGGAATGAGAACCAGTCCACTAAAACTAAAGTCTAGTTTTGAATTTGGTTTATATTTATCTTGAGCTGATGCATTTAGTTTAAAGCCAAATATAAGCACTTTTTTTAATACTAACATATAAAAGATCTGTCTCCCAATTCAGGGATCCAGTTTGTAAACAGATAGTGCTTAGATCAATATTTCAAATTTAAATGCATTGAGAGATTCTTTCACAAATTATGGGCTCAGGTGTTATAAAGTGAACTAGTAGGGAGACACTAGGCTACTTTTATCTACTCTTGGAGCAAGTATTAAAGAGCTCAGCTAAATCATTTCACTTTGAATACTAATCTGCTTAAAGTCTAACTTGCTCTTTTGCAAGGTAACATATTTATGTTACTATCACACCCAGATGACAGCTTCCTGAGCAAACTGCCTATACATTTCAGGGTGATTTTTTGAACTATTTTTTTTGTAACTGAGGCTGATGAGTTGAATATCTTTTCCAGCTTTAGCTCCTGAGTGGAATGGAGGAAGGCTTTGCATTTACCTTAGGCACTTTATAACTTTGCAAAGGTATTACAGTAGCCATCACTTTTGCATGAACACCTGAATGAATTGTACTTATTATGTTTGCACATCCTAGAGAGCACTGAAAATATATGAATTTCCAGCTGACTAGATTTCAAACTAATGGCACATGAGCCACATTATTTTTACCTGAAATTGAGCTTCTGTTATCTGTTCATAACAAGAACAGTATATAGATTCCATAGACTGTAAAACAATCAAGCCATTCATTTTTATTCAGTTTTGTAAACTAATCACTGAATTGACATTTTCAAATTATTTTTTTCTGTTATGGAAAAAATGTGCTTCACTTTATTAAGGCAAAAGTTCCCCCAAAGTTTTCCTACAGCTATAAAGGTAAAACAAGACAAATAGAGAGAGAGAGAATAGTACAGCCAGTGGTCTAGTCAGTCCACTGCAAGAATTATTCATTTGCGTGCATCCAGAGAAGAGTGTGACTCAGTTGTGATGCAAAGGCTGAATTATCATAGCTGGAGGGTCCTGAGTTCATACAAACAATCCCAGTATTTCAGACTGTGCAAAGAGATACTTTTAGGATTTGGATCTACAGGAGCTTAATTCATTCCAAGTCAAGCAAGATTGCTTTACATCATTCCTCTCCCTCATGCCTGTAATGGCACTCATACGGTTCAGTGAACAGATCTGGCCCAAAACTAACAAATATATATGTTTTTTCCAGAGTTAGTTTCCAGTTTAATCAGCTTCCTGAACTACCTTCACTGAACACACACTGCTCCCCCAACTTATTAACTGTGCAATCTCCAATAAAATGTTTTTATCTCTTTAAAACAACACAGCCTTCAAGCTGTCAACAGATGCAGTTCACAAACTTGTTATAATTCTCATTCTGTCTTTCTTTTCTCACCTAATGTTAGAGTCAGCCGTTGAGTCATTCAAAACAGCATACAATTTCATGGGACTGAGACAGGTAATTTCTGGCCATTTAATCTTCAGAATACCTTCTCAGTTTGGTTTATTTCAGAGCATGACTCCTGCCGTAGAATTAATAGTTTCATACTCCATGATTAGACTGACTGAAATAAATGCTGTGAGTGGGTATATATCATGTGCCACTGTATGTGTTTAGTATGAGTTGGAAGTCTACATGGAAAGTGGCATATGTTTGACAAGTACCTAGAAAGATACCCAAATTCAGGTTTGTGACTTGATGCTGCTTAACAGAAGCTTCATAATGCTCCGGACTTCTAAATATATTGCAATAGCTTTGGGGATTATTACAACATATCATGCAGAGAATCTCCATAATAATATCTTTATGTCATAATGTATCATGTCAAAAATCCCAATGCAGTATTTTCAGGATATACTAATGGCCCATCAAAGCGCATCAAGGTTTTATCATATTTTGTTATGTCTGTTACTGGCTAAAAAAGTGCTACTGGGAAGTACTTTTGAATATTTTAGGGAAACAATTGCTTTTTCTAGAGAATTATTAAAATGAAATAAAGTTGGATTAAAGCCTGTCACAGCAATTAATGCAGCCTGCATAGGAAAACCCTGCATATACGCTAGCATTTTATAGAATGCCCTATCCAACCCCTTTTACATTTCAATAGTTAGGACCCAGACTCCTCCAGTAGTTCCAAAGAAAGTAAATCAGACATATTAGAACTCTTAGCTTTTGGGATTAGAAAATATATGGCATTCTCAGTCCTCTAACATCAAGAAAAATATTTTAGAATATGTTGATAAGGAAAATAGGGAGGGAACAAAGCCATATGACTAGAAGTAAAACAGAAATCAAGGAGAAGCCCAGTAAGAGCCTGAAGTTTTTGTACTGGATGTTGTATATATGATTGTTCATCCAAGGACAGAATAAAATGCAGGTAGTTTGTGATGTTCCATGGGAAAATATTATTTCTTGATTCCAGTGTGTGCAGCTACAACAAATCTCTGTTTATACAGATCAATCTTACTGTTGCTTAATTTTTTTATTATTATATTAAAAATGAATGTGATATTAGAATACTTCAGAGGTTTTTGGATGTTTGTGCTTCCAAGAAAAATTTTACAATCTTACCTCATGGATTTGGTGTACTTAGGTTTGTACTCCTATATAAGAAAATGTTTTTTTATATTACCCAAAAGATCTGGAGATGCCTCAAAGATTTTAAGAGCTAGCATATGACTGAAGTATAATAAAAGAACTCAAAAAAAGTTGTATCATACAGAATTAAAAAAAAAAAGAAAAAAGAAAAAGGAGACAAATATGAAGGTATGTTTCAAAATGAAATGTAAAAAGGAGGGGGTTTAAATCAAACCAATCAAATGAAAAGTAGTAATAAAAAAAAAAAAACAACAGTAAATACCATATGGTCATTACCTAAATTGTTAAAAGTATTATTTCTGTTCTATATTCATCAATTCGCTCATAGTATGAACAATGATCCTGTATACATAGACATTCTAACAGGGACATGGTGGAAGGTATTGATTGATATGTTCATCTTCAGCACTGGGCAAATTGATTCATGCTGTAATAAAGAACAATAATATTAGTAAAAACATGTACAAATCTAATAGAGAGGAATTATTACTATATATATTGGGGGGGCGGGGAATCCTTACACAGCTAAAAGGGTTATTTAGAGGAACTAATGAGCATGTGACTGTTTTGGTGAACACAGCATGCTTGGATTTTCAAAAATGCTGATAAGTAACTGGCCCTGGATTTTTCCTGCTTAAATTTAGTGTCTGACCACTAAAATACAGAACAGGAGACTCATTCAAGTTGAAAGTGCAAAACTATGGTAAAGCATCAAAGGAAAACATTCACACTCTACATAGTATCATTACTATGGCTTGCTACAATGATGAGTACTTTCAAAACATATGCATGTCATTATAAATTGAAACGCTAAATTTTGAATGTATGTATTTCTTTATGAATAGTTTAAAAGCACAATTTTGTAAAGAGAATGTTATTTTTAGTGAAGCAATACCTTCCATCACGTTGTGTATCTTTTCTATTGGTGTGTATCTTTCTGAAGTACTTGAAATCATTAGTACAGCATTTCATTTGAATTACTTTTATATAATTCAGATAGTAAGATAAATGTATAATCACTTATGTATTACTGCATGTTTGTATACATTAAATTTAATTATATATATTAGGCAGCAGCACATCTGGTCAGCTTCAGAGCATCTGGTAGAATTGATAAATATACAGCCGTACAAGATAGGCTAACTCACTTTCTTTGCTGTTTTGTATTCATTCTGGCTATTCCAAACCTTTCATATGCTTTTCAGTTATAAACAATCACAAGACATTAGAATATAATAATAATTATACTATCAAAGAAAATAAATTCCTTTCTTCTAAGCACAGAATTCCCCAAGGACATCATATTGGCCCAACAGTTAAACTGTGCAATATTCTATACCGATCTATGCAATTTAAGTGCTGGCTACCCAGAAATGGGTAGATACACATATATGATATTAGAATGTAGTTTGCTATATATGCATATATTTCAAAAGGAATTGTTGAAACAATGTGAAAACAAGAAAACTTTTAAAACTCTGTGGTTTTACTCTCTCTTTCTGACAATGTAGTGACATTTTAGACAACTTACAGACTGTATTGGGAGGAATAAGATTAAAGGTTCTTCCACTCAGTTCAGAGGAAGGGAAGTTTGGAATGTGGAAATGTGTGCATACCTCCTCTCTCATGCAATTATATAGGCAGAGAGAGGAGGAAAGCTGAGCAACATGTTGAGATTGAACTGTAGTTGCTCATTAAGATTTTAGCACATTTTTGAATAAGGAAAAATTAGTGCAAAGAAGAAATTCTTTGTTAGTGATGATTAGATCACAAATAGACACTGCATGGAGCACTTATGAAAGCAACAGAAAAAGAACCTGAAAATATGCAGAAGAAATTGAATGGTTAATTAACTTCAGACAAAAGTTGACAAAAATTGTTAAAAAGTGGTTTCACTTAAAGGAGAATTTTAAATGTAAAAACTACATTGAATTTAGGGTTTGGCTTCTCTAAAAGCTTTTGTGTCTTTTAGCATATTTCAGCTCACTTGGCATTTGCTGCCTAAAAAAAATTATCCAGGAATAAAATAGCAGAAAGTATTTCAAAGCAGGTTTAAGGTTCACTGGAACAATTATTTGGTCACTTACCAAATGTGCCTGCACAGACTCCAAGACAATTGGGTCCACATGCATTGATGTCAGTGTAAAACAGTCATTTATTTCTTCTCATGAGCAATGTGATATACCTGACAGTTCCTAGCCATATGTATAAATGGAACACTGTATAACACGACCACTACTTCTATATGTGTAACTATAACCATAAATTTCTGTATTAATTGTGCATTTAATCTTTATCCCTAAATGTCATTTACTTCTGGGATCAGCCAGTTTTAATGCTCTCATTCAGCTAGAGAAATTAAGAGGAAACCTTAACAATTGCCTAAGAGTTTACACATTTTATCATCATTCTGAGACTTTCTACAGCAAGGAACCCTAACGGTTCTAACTAGCTCCGATGGGGAGGATCAAAGCCAGTTTAAACAGGGCAGATGGCACAAAAAGAGACAGGCAAAGAGTGCAGGGGGGCTCACGACTGACTAGGAGAAAGCAGGTTGGTTTACAGATAACAAGGAAACCTACCTAAAATACAAATGCATTTTGTGGGCCTATGCCAACTGTTCCCTAAGTCACGTGAAAGCCATGTAGCCACAACCAAAATATTGCTGGATTAAAGGTAAAAGCCCTTCTCAGAGGAAAGATATGTTAACTCGGGATCAGCATCATGCTAATGTAGCCACATGGACACGTCCCAGAAAAATCTGCATGGGCAGAACAAGCTCGCATCTGCCATCCATGCACAACTCAGAAAGGTCCCACATTTGCTTCCAATGAAATATGAGTTTATGAGAGATTAAACATGCACATATGGGAGGTTTAAAAAAATCCTTTCCACATCCCCCATCACAAATTGAAATGCCTCACTCAAACTGCTAAATGAAAGTACTGATGGACAGCCTCTCAAGTCTCTGAAAGCAAAGCACAGGTGCACAGAAAGCTGCGGCGCTGTACATGGTTGGTATACATAGAGAAGCACACTTGGGCCTGCTCTGGGAATAGCAGAGTGACAGGATATTCCCCTGAGGTGTGTAATGGTGAGAAGGCTCTCCCTGCAGACTGCTGTCTCAGAAATTGTAAAGGATACAGAAGTGCAGCTGTCATGTAACTGTGGCAATGGCTTTCCAGGCAGGAGGCGTCCCTTGCGACACAACTCCTGCAATTTATTTTTGTCAGCCAAATTACGCTAGAGTGTTGAGCTGCTGGAGTCCGTCCCAGGCTGAGGAAATATGAATGAAAGGTATAAGCACTGCAGCCGCAAAAGATTTTAAGATAATGTGGTACAGCATTGAAGTTTCTTATGTCCTGCTGTTTCAAGGGAGGCATCCGAATAAGTCAAGCTAAACACTGTTCTTTATGCACACACAGAGCTAAATCTTATGCCAGTGACCCATAAAAGCCAGATTGTTAATGGGCCAGATGCTTTAACCAGTTAGTATGAAATGCCAAATAAAAAGGCAAGGCCCAAATCCCCCCCCCACCTCGCTAGAAGAGAAATACCTTATTGTGGGCTGGAAAGGGACATTCATCTCTGGTTGTGGTTGCAAAAAACTTCTCCTGGAGTTTGGCAGTTAAGATGACTTTAAGTCATCCCCTCCTCATAAACTGCTGCAGTAAGAGGAGTCCATGTTATTATGGCTAATGCTTGCTTCCCCAGGTGAATCATCTCTACTGGCCTGCTAGGACTGGGGATGACACAGAGGACCTATACCCACAGCTCTTACTTCCAGGTGAGTGCTTTTATCATAGGATAGTCTCACACAGTGTTCTCTTGCTTGTTGGTATTGAAACTATCATCTCACTACACAGACAATATTAAATATTCATTAAGTCAGAGGGAAGTGAAAAAAAAAGAGAGAGATATGTATCTGGGAGGGTGAAGCCTATACTCCACTCCCCACTTCAGTAAGTATTTCAACTTTTCAAGCCAAGTGAAACAGGCTCACTAGAAGAAATGGAAAGAGCTACCCTGAAAATGCCCTATACCTTGGATACTCCCCAAGAAGGCAAGTGAAGATTTAGAGTTCTTTTAGGCAGAGTGAAAAACTAAAATTTGACCTCATGTGTTCAAGTTGACTGCTTTAACTGAAAAACGTCTGCTTAGACATGGTGATTCATTTTACTTACCCTTCCAGCACTTTGCATCAGATGCAGAAAGGTTACGTGGAATTTGAAAAGTACCTTTAGGGGGAACAGAAAACTGGAAACTAGAACTGGTGAAAGTTTGAGCAAGTTAAATTTAAGCTTCAGTGGTAGTATATACATGATGACATGGAAGGTTTCAGCATAGCTGATGAATTGTTTCAGAAAGACTTAATATGAAGAGTACTTCTGTTTTAACTCTGGGTATTCAATATGAGCCAGAGAGGGACTTCCCTTTTTTTTCTTGAACTATGGCTTGAAAACAATCCAGATGACAAGGTTTCAGTCAAAGGTTATCAAGAGCTGGATAGTTTTGGTTTATAATGTCCAGATGTTTGGTATTTTAAATAATTTAGAAGTTGTTCTAAAATGACATCTAATAAAACTTAAGACAGTAACATTGTCAGTTGCAGGAAAATGTAAAATAAGACACAGAAAAAATACTTCGTATGTACAATGTCAGAACAAATAAAGGGAATGAATGCATGTATCTGCTGGAATGTTTTACATAACTCAAAGGTCAGCTCCATACAGTTAAAAATATCCAGAGCCCAGGCTTGTGACTGTTTGTTGTACTTGCTTATTAATATTTTGTATTGCTTATTGTTCTTCACAGTGTTTATTTCACCTTGTAAAAGCATTATTATTTTTCTTACATAATCATGGGAGAGCTCTAGCTATCAGCCATGACTTAATAGAGTGGCTTATTTAGGGCTTAATTTTTAGTCTGGCTTCTCTTCCCCGTGATACTTCACACAACTAAATATTCCTGTTTCATCCAGTGTTTGCATGCATAAACATCCATGTTTAGTAATGGTTAACCATCCATGGCTAACTAGGGAGGTCCCAGTTGACCGGAAGTTAGCAAATGTGATGCCCATCTACAAGAAGGGATGGAAGGAGTATATGGGGAACTACAGGCCTGTCAGCCTGACCCCAGTGCTGGGGAAGGTCATGGAGCAGATCATCTTGAGTACCATCATGCAGCACATACGGAACAACCAGGTGATCAGACCCAGTCAGCATGGGTTTATGAAAGGCAGGTCCTGCTTGACTAACCTTACCTCCTTCTATGACAGCATGACCCACTTAGTGGATGAGGGAAAGTCTGTGGATGTTGTTTACCTGGACTTTAGTAAAGCCTTTGACAGCATTTCCCACAGCATTCTCCTGGAGCAATTGACTGCTCATGGCTTGGACAGGTGTATTCTCTGGATAAAAAAACTGGCTGGATGGCTGGGACCAAAGAGTAGTGGTGAATGGAGTTAAATCCAGCTGGTGACTGTTCGCAAGTGGAGTTCCCCAGGGCTCAGTACTGGGGCCAGTTCTGTTTCATGTCTTTATCAATGATCTGGATGAGGGGATTGAGTGTACCCTCAGTAAGTTTGCAGACAACACCAAGTTGGGTGGGAGTGTTGATCTGCTGGAAGGTAGGAAGGCTCGGCAGAGGGATCTAGACAGGCTGGATCAATGGGCCGAGGCCAACTGTGTTCTGTTTTGGGCGCCTCACTACAAAAAGGACATTAAGTTGCTGGAGAATGTCCAAAGAAGGGCAACAAAGTTGGTGAAGGGTCTAGAGCACAAGTCTTCTGAAGAGAGGCTGAGCGAACTGGGGTTGTTCAGCCTGAAAAAAAGGAGGCTGAGGGGAGACCTTATCGCTCTCTACCAGGGAAGTTGTTGAGTCACCATCCCTGGAGGTATTTAAAAGACATGTAGATGTGGTGTTTAGGAACATGGTTTAGTGGTGGACTTGGCAGTGCTAGGTTAACAGTTGCACTTCATGATCTTAAAGGTCTTTTCCAACCTAAATGATTTGATGATTCTATGTGCACTCAAATATATTCCATGTATCTCTTCCATTACTAATTCTCTCACAGAAAATATTCAACCTAGAGGGCTGTCTCAAAATTTTCGGAAGAGCTACAAGCAAGAATTATAAGTAACCAGCAAAACATACCACAGCAAAAGATTCATATGTCTTACATTAGGCAAAGCTTAAAAGTTTTGGCTACACAACAAAACCAGTAATAACATCCTAGCAGGGATACAGTTTACACAGGCAAAAGAAATAAGTTAGTCCAATCACACAAATAAGCTCTTTTAAAAAAAAAAAAAAAAAAAAAAAGAGATAAAAAAAAAAAAAAAAAAGTCTGTAATATAGCACTAAGATAGTAATTATTCTCAGTACACAATGTTCATGAATTATGAAGTAAACACCAACCGTCTCTCACCAGCACTTCTCAAAGAAAACAGAAGACATCGCTAGCAAGATTTAGCCTGGAGCCACTTAAAACACAGCTCTGCTCCCAGCTCTCCTTTGCTCCCAAGGCAGGAAAGCAATTTGCTGTAGATAATGTAACAGTCCTTCAGCTCTGTCCAAATATCCTGCTGGTGAAACTCCCTTCTCTCAGACCTGATCTCCACTAGTACATACTGGGATAGTTACTCCTCCTCACAAGTTAAGGTCCTAACTACACATGCTAATTTAAGAAGTAATAAGGGAATAAAAACTTTTCCGGAGAGCAATTCAAAATGTAAAAGAAACTCTGAATTACCCCTCCTTCACTCAAAACCTCTTTGCATTCATGACAGGGGAAGGTGAAGGGAACAAATGCCCACACCTCTTAGGTGTGAATGCTTCCTCTTACTAAAGCAAAGCTGAATCCCTGTGAAAGAAAGGAGTCATAGTCCTGTCATGGTCTCCTGTAGATGACTAACACAAGGCAGGGTCTTAGCATAAAGGGGCAATTCTCCTTCCATGTATTGAATGTTTTTGTGAAGTTTAACATCAAACTTTGACTCCATGAGCACTTTGATGTTTAGTGCCTGTTTACAAAGCCACTAGCCTTATTGAACTCATTGAGGCTACTTAACACATTTACAGTTCAGCACATGGGTTGCTAGGATTACTGACTAATACTGTGTTCAAGGCAGAGCTTCCCTACGGAGAGACATGTGCTCTGAGGAAATCCAAGTGACACATGAAGCTGAAAAACGCTTCATTTTATGCACTTTTTAACATTGCAATATAGTTTGAACATTTTCTTGTTTACATTAAAATAAGACCAAACTAAGGAGGGCTTACAGAACTGGTAACAGGGCAAGGGGTTTTTTTCCAGTATGAGATTTGAAATAACAAAACTAGAACTCACTGCCAGGGCCCCAAGAGCCCCACCACCCCTGACTGTCCCTCCCCAGCCCCCCTGGTCTCCCCTCACCCCGCCGATGGTCCAGGACCCCATGCCACCCTCCCAGGACCAGCAGTCCTTGCCTCACTGATGCTGCAACAAGGCTGGTCTCCAAATCCCCACAGAGTTGTCTTGTCTAGTCATGGGCTCCTCTAGGCTGGGTCCACCCCCAGGCCTATGTTCTGGCCCAGCCTTAGCCTGTCATCATCCCCAGGGAAGTACCAAACAGTCAGAGATAGGGCTGCCCCAGCTGCCCCTGGCTGCCCTACTCTTGGGGTGGTGGGATGGGACAGGCTATCAGGTCCTTCCCTGCCACCCCCACAGGGAGCCCCCAATGTTCACCAGCAGGCACAGGCCCATGTGTTGCCCCAAAACCACCATCTCAATCAAAATATTTGTAGTTAATAATATAAAAACTAAAACCTTCCGAGAAGTCTTTGCAGTACTCTACTGCTGCCTCCTCAGATCACCTATGGTCAATGCATCTGTACATGGTTCAAGCACATGGAAGAGGGGGCAATTGGCAAATAATGTGTTTTATTTACAAAGGAGCTACTTCATGTGCTAACTAAACTAGTAGTTACACAGACAAACCTGCACATCTCTCCTGCTGGTTATGGAGCTATTTTCAGTTTCCATAGGTCTTGGTGCTAGAATCAAGAAATTTCCACAGAAGACAGCCTTTGACTCATCATTAAAAGCAAGCAAGGTACTTCCACAAATGAGTGAATGTCCAGGATTTTAAGACGGTTCAGGACTGAGGCATTTATTACAATGGATCACATTTCAACATTGGCATCCACTGTTTCTCTGGAAAGTTTCATTCTGCTCACTTCGATCAAGATATAGGTCCATATATTAGAACCAAATAAGGAAATCCATCTGCTCTCCTACATATTAACAGGAGGCACCCTGGAGTGCCAAGACATTCCCAGAGCCCCAGGGCTCCAGCCTTCCCCTCTCCCACCCACCCTACAGCTGCTCAAGTAAGCCATGGCCCTTATCTGAGGTTTGCAGATGGCCCCTTTAGGTGTCAGTCTGGCCCTGTGAAGAGTAATTGCAAGAGCTGGAGGAGTACAGCAGAATAATTACAGCAAGATATGAAGGAGCAAGATTTTAATAATTCATGAGATACACTTAAGTTGCCAGATTTTAATTATATCTTTATCAGTTCTTTATTTAAACTTCCAGTGTAGCAGAGCAAGAGAGTAAGCTAACATTTCCTGCTGTGAAGTACTATGGGCAAACTTTTGCAAAATATAATTCCTGCATTGACTGTCAAATGACCTCAAGTTCCTGATTAGTACTTTACAAATATTATATAGGTGTCTATTTACTCAAAGGGTTAAAACACAAATATTTGAGATTTTTAGAAAACAAAATTGTTAGAATAGTACTGATTACATTTTTACCTAACATTATAGTGAATATAATGAAAAAAGGAACAATATATTTAAAAGTGAACTGCAAGGTTATTCTTCTAAACAGATTGGTAGGCTTTGTACAAATTCCTGAATCATTAATTCAACACTAATACTGTCTGTGAAATCAACCATTTTTATATATTTTGAAGCAAGATTCTTATACATCAGTTTTTCAGTTACTATTGTTAACTGTTGGATCCTACAGTCAGGATTTGCTTCCTGCACCAATCCAGACTTGACTTCACAGACAGTATGCAGAATCGCTCCCACATCCTGTAATTACAATTTCCAACCAACACAAACCAATGTAATGATGTACAACTTATGGCAATTAATTATGAATTATTATAAAACTTTTTAATGAAGAATTATAATTTACTTTATGCAAAAATTTGTCCCGTCGTTCAATGGTCCAGCATCACATGCTTTTCCAAAACACCTGTATTAACTTTGCCTCAAGTATATTGCTATTATCCTACCATTTAAATAACTCAAATTCTTAAACTAAGGTGCTTAAGAAAGCAGTATGTTGTAGGTAGGACTAAAACCTTGTAACAATAAGGATGGTGGGGCTTTGGGTCAGATTTCCTGGGAGACACTGAACTTCACTAGAGACCTTTTTCAGGACGTTATCAAAATGTCGGTCAAGAATGACATATGTATTCTTGATCCTGCCTTAAGGCAGGAGATCAGACCAGATAATATCCTGAAGCCCCTTCCAATCATACTTTTTTTCTATGATTCCATGTTATTATGCTTGTGACTGATAATTTATTCTTTGAGATTCCTTTGTTCCTGTTTTGCCATCTTAAACTTATTCAGATCTGAAACAAGGGGATGAAATTTCCTCCTCCAACCCAGTCCAACTTGCTCAAGACTGGTACAATAATTTGAATTTTTATTTATTTCCCTGTCAACAGCCTCAGCAGAAACAGATTTCTTAAAGGGTGCAATCAAATCTTGGGGAATTAAGATGTTTAGTAAGAAATTTTTGCATGCCTATTTAAATCAGCCCTTTCTGCTCCTTTCACCTGTCTCTTATTTCCTGTTTCCCCTCTTCTCAGTTCTAGAAAACACTTAACTAGCCACCTCCAGGGATAACACTTGTCTGTTATATAAGTAAAACTTATTTCACTGCTTCTTAAACTAGCTTGCACACTTGGTTCCTCTGTGCTTAGTGCTGCCAGTTCTAGATCCTTGATGGATTCTTTAAGGATATAGCATGACTCAAACAGTGAGGAATCACAATCCAAGAGGTATTTTGGGTTTGTGGTTTGTTTGGGGGGGGGGGTTGTTGGGGTTTTTTTTGTTTTTTTCCCCAAAGAGATAAAGGGTTAAATTAAAAGAAAAGGAATATGAAAAGAAAGGGAATGAAGCATCTCAAAACTAAATTGCACAGCACCAGACACTGAAAGCCAATAAATTGAGATAGGCTATTGAAAAGGTCAAAACAGGTAGAGCTGGAATATAACAAAAAAGCCAGAGTTCCTTGATACGATTCTGACAGGTTTCTCACTTGACAAGATTGAGTACTTGAAAGGTTCGAGGCCTACCTGTTTCCTAGCTGACATAGCAATGGGAGCCAGCATTACATCCAGATAGTAAGGAGATAATACAAACAGCACCAACCAAAGCAGCAAGATCTTCCTACCTACATGGTCCTCTTTTATTACCCCAAATTCCCTAAATATTCCCTAATTACAGATGGCCTGTCTAGTATTTAATAAAGTGCTTTTATGGAATTATGCTTGCTGTTGCATTCCTAGCTGTTTTTTTTGACATTTATCCTCATGGTCTAACTTCCAAATGCTGTCCAAACAGCACTTCCAGTCTCCATTTCTAAAGGCACAGCAGAACTGTACATAAGTCCAGTGAGGAGCTTGTACCTGGTTAAAAGTGTGTTCCCAAATAAAGGTCTAAGTTTCTTTTACAAGTCTACTCATTTGAATAAAACAGTCATTTCAGTACATTTTTTAAAAAAAACCCAGTATTTTCTGAGCCAACTGCAACTGGACAGATAGATACATGAGGAACTAAGAAGATGATGGGCAGTGACTTATGAAAAAGAACAGCAACTTTCATACACATGCAAATGTGAAAAAAGATATTCCAACAAAAAGTTTGATCACTTTTTACAGACTGGTTTTTGATTTCTAAACAGAGGTCATTCTGCTCTTAAATATAACTCACACATTGAGAACATAACAGTTCAGGTCTCCTGAATATTATTTGTATCATGTGGCAGAGTCATAGCTGGGCTGACTGTTCCTCATACCCACATAGCCAGAGGCTGTGCCCACCCCAGCATTTAAGATGTGGATATGCAGAATTTTCCCAGGCTGTATACTTGCTGACAGACTAACTGGCTATTGTTCTTGACTCCTCAAAAAAGAAAATAAGAGAGGTTTTGGGTTGGTCCCCTGCCTTTTTGTCCTCTTGCAGTTGTCTGCTCCCTGTTTCTGTCAGCTAAGCAGTCCAGCTGTAAGCTTTTGCAATACTAATCACTACCCACACATTACCCAAAAAACAACATCCCTGTTCCCACCCCTTCCCTGAAATAACAGGCTAAGGAAAAACATTGCAGACAACCAGGCAATTTTTTTTCTTTTTTTTTGCAAGAGTAGGCTTTTCTTCATTATGTGGTTTTGGCTGGCTCAGAGAGACCATGCAAAGAGAAGTGCCTCTCTCGCAATTTTAAATCCAATGCAAGAGACAGCTAAAATACAAGAAGAAAACAAAACAAAAAAAGTGTATTTTTTTTTCCAAGACTCAAATACGAGCTTAAAAGGTTGAGCTATACTATAACTTCATTAGAATCACTTTTAATTCATTAAATCATAAACTGCAGACAGAACAACTAAAAGAAGGTGACATCAGATTGCTAATACTTACAATTAAAGGAAAGTGACGGGGAATTGCTAATACATAGTTTAAAATAATTACCAATACTTGGGTCTGAACACTTTATTCCAATTGAGCAGGACATTTTTATATATATGCACATATATTACATGTATTATTATGATTTATTATTGTTATTTGTGGTTTACCACAAAAAACAGCAAGACTTGCAGTCGATCCAGTGTTAACCCTTCAACATAGTCCCTTGCAGATTTGTGCATTACCCCCTCTCCTCATGGGTAATATCTGGTAACCATGGTCAAAGGACCTCTGTTCAAAGTCTTCCCCATAGACAGTCCTGCATCCAGGCCCTCACACATCATGAAAGTGGACTTACATCACATCTGCTCACTGGGAATACCAGAAGCTGACAGGTCCCTTTAATGATTTACAGGCATATCATACCTTTTATGAAGTGAATTAATTTTGATGCTGAGTTTGGTATCCAGATAACTTGCTGAGATAACAAGATCTCCAGGAATTTTCCGATTAAGGTCAATTGTTAAAGTTAGCTGCTGAGGTATGTAACATAGGAAATTTTCATTTTATTTGTTATATGGAAGTTGCACAATAGTGATAAGCTCCAACTTTGAGTTCTCATTTATCATCATTGAAGAACATTATAATTGCTCTGACCTTGCACTGGGACCCTGTGTTCTCAGTATTTTTGGTAGTATTTAAGCAAGAGACAGGAAAAATTCTTCCCACTCAAACCTTACAAAAAAATTGGTGTTCTACAATATTTAGAGGGCAGTAAACAACAAAACCCAGGAAAAGCATGCCCTCATGATTCACAGGCAACTATTATACTTTTTGAGTAATTACTTGGAAAACAAGTTCTTGCATACATGTTCCTGTGAAACTTTTCCATAGTAGTAAGCAGGTAAATGAATATATAATGGCTTTGTTCTATAAATTACTGTATTTAAGGAAATATTTTCAAAGTGACTTCTAAGCTCAGTGGTCAAGAAAACAATACCTTGGATGTAATGGTAAAAAACAGATTCTAATTAGTAATGTTCACCACTGTTTATTTTATTCAGTAATAAATTTTTAGAGACCCAATTAAACCTACTTTAATAAAACTTTCCACCTTTATATACATCGTAGGGAGCAGTGTTTGTATAGTATTTAAAGATCAGGACTTACAAAAAAA